>VWZK01000747.1:0-24300 GCA_013396935.1 Baryphthengus martii | reverse complement strand
AAAGATAGTTTGTTTTTGGTGAGTGTGTGCTGACATACCAGTACAGTCCTGTCTTTGTCCTGCTCTCATTCACTGTGGCTTCTCTGGGTCCTGCCCCACGCTTCCCCTACTTGCTCCATGTCCTCACCTCTGCATGGAAGATCAGTAACCTTCTGAGACTGAGTGGGACAGAAAATCCACAGAAATGGAAAAGCAAATATTTTTTGAAGAAGCATGTTAGTTTAATGAAAATTTCTTCAGCTATCTAGAGCAATCTGTTCTCCTTTCCTTTCCCTCCTCTTTCTGTCCTCTGCTCCGTGGCTCCCACAGGGGAGACTGAGACTTAAGCTCACAATTCAGTAGCAGCAGAGATCTGACTCTGGCTCTCCTCTCTAGCTAAGGACACTAATCAACACACTGCACTGGTTTGCAGCATTTTGATTCTCTCTTTCTTCATAAAATGCATCTTTCTCAAAAAGCTGTACGTTTGGTGTGTGACCGAATCACTCATAGGGCACTGAACAACTGCCAAACTACAGCAGGCAGATCTGGAGAGCAGAGCTGAGGAGTTTTCTCATTCTTTTCCTTGTTTTTATTTCATAATTTGACTTCAACGTAGCGCTTCAGATACGTAATCTTAAGAGGTTTCAAAATTGTCCAAATGAAATGTCTGCTTCAACAAAGACATTTTAAAATGTTTAATAGGAAAAGAGAGATTGTAGCTGGAGACAATCAAAATAAAATGTCAAGATCTACAAGAGCTAAGAAGGCACAGTACTGTGCTGAAGGTAGACAGTTTTTTTGGACAGAGCTGCCACGATTACCTAATTAAGAGTCTCAATACATCTGCCATTCAGAACTGGTTACAAAGAAGTGTGACCAAATACTGGTGTGTTGAAACAAGCTGCTTTTCACAGCTATGCTTCATTTGTCTTGTACAGAGACAATCAATGGTTTTATCAAACTGCCTCTGTAGCTATAGCCTTTGCTCAGAAGGGTGATTTTCATGTAAGTTATACACATACTCAAGAAGTCAGTGATTGTTGCGCAACTTTCCCGAGATAAACATATTAGGAGTTTACTTGTGGCACAGACTGGGTACGAAACAAAACTTGAAACATCTGTCTGTTCGTCTCTGTTCTTCATTATCATTGATTTTACATCAATGCAGTAAATCAATGACCTGCCAACAGCCAGACACTTTAGCTTTTTTGTCAAATTTTAACATCCAAGAGCTTCTCAATAACATTTTGAGTGTTATTGACATTGACTGACACATCACTGAGCTTGTTGCTGGCAAAACCTGAGACTTGAACCTCTTTGATTACTTACAGACTTCATACAGTTACATTTACTGAAAAAAACCTGTGATTCTCCAGGGTGTTTCTCTGATTTTGTACAAATATGACTGTTTGGCTAGTGCAGCTGGGGCCTCAGCCACCAGTGGCCCAGGCCACCTCTGCACTTCCTCACTGCTCAGGCGGAGCTCAGACCCAACCCCTAACAAGTGCTCCTTGTGCTGTGTAATTAGACACAGGTTGGTTGGTTTTTTTTCAAGTGTCAAGAATGGCTTTTATTTTCAAGGCTGTATTACATCCTCAGCACCACATCCCAGGGGCAAAGATCTCTGCCCTTGGAGCACCCAGATAAATCCTGTCTGGTTTAAGTGCTTCAGAGCAGCTGAGCACAAACCTTTATTATAGATGATTCAATCCTTGCTGCTGGAAAAGTGACAGCGGGTGGATGATTCATGAAAGACAAACATCTCTGAAGTCATGCATCCCTCAGACAAATCAATGTTCAGCAGCATTTTCCTTGGCAATGTTATCTCAGCGGAGTTGTTTTGCAAGCCTTGCTTGCTTTTGTGTATCTTCTCTGATGTCTTTCAAAAGCAGAGCTTCTTCAAAACCAGGCACAGTTGCCTGTTCTTCTTGGAGTCAAAACGCTCCTGACCAGCAGATAAAAATACAGACAATAAAAAGAATCTCCCCGTGTAGCACCATGTTCCATGGTGTAGGACGTGTAACATTACATGGTGTTTTAGGGGAGCTTCCCTTTGGGTTACAGTTACATTCTGACATTTATTTCAGTAAAATTCACCTTGCTTTTGAATAGATGTTTTTACGTGTAAAATAAGCCCAAGTGCTATCCCCCAGCCAGCCTGCTGCAGAAAGACTAGTCATCTCCAGGACCCATTCTGCATATCTACATATCTGACACAGGAAAGCCAAGGCCTCCCAAGGTCTTTTTGATTGATGTTTGTGATCATATTGTTACAACTGTAGCCGATAGTCTGTTTTGCTTGCAGAAGATTTTTTTGGAGGGACTGAATTCTTGCAGAAAAAGCAGATATGGAACCATCTTATTTCAAAAGACTCTCTAGCAACTTTATCTTGCCAGGGTATTTATTCAGTGACAATCACTCTGTCTGCTCCACAGTTGTTACCATGTTCAGTCCTAGGTTAAGGAGAATAATGTGGGGGAAAAAAGAAAAAGGAGGGAGGAAATTAGGACATGATCTTCTGTTACTGATTTTAACAAAAATTAATACAATTAATAGGTCAATAATTAATACGTGCCTACTTGAAAAAAAAATGGTTCTGCCAAATGACAGAACCAAACCCTTTAATTCAAAAATGGAAGAAACTTCTATCCAAGTGCACATCTCTATTACAAATTGACATAATTTCCAGTAATAAATGTCAAAGTTTTGGCCTACTTCTGAATATTTTGTTTCTTGGGAGAAATTCTCCATGAAATATTTCCTGAGAAGTTCTACTTACAGATGGGATTTGAGATTGAGAACAGCAGTAAGCGATTTTACAAAGGCATCCCACTAATGCTGTCATTATCCTGGAGCCACCATGATGCCAGCCCAACCTCAAGACAACTAGGTGAAATTTCTGGCCATATTGCAGATTTTAGGTAGGGTCCTAAATAAATAACACAGTAGCGCTGGTGTGCTAGGAGCCTCTGGATCCACAAATCATCTGCAAACTTGCTGAGGGTGCACCCTGTCCCATCACTGTTATCATTAATGAATGTGGTCTATAGTATTGGTCCGAGTGTCAGCTCCTGTGCTGGTGACTGGCCTCCAGCTGGCCTGGAGAGGCTGAGAGAGCTGGGACTGTTCAGCCTGGAGAAAAGGCAGCTCAGGAGGGACCTCATCAGTGCATAGAATGATACAGATAGGAGCAGGATAACAAAATTCTGCAGATGTGCATATGATCCCAAAATGTGGTCACTCACTGCAATACTAGCAGGGAGCTGTAAGCAGAATTTTAGGATGTGTACTCTCTACAAAAGTCAAGATACACAACCTTAATCACCAAAGGCTGCAATAAAACAGCAGGGACATTGTATATGTTTCACTATGTGAGGCATTTGTAACGTGCAGGGACTGATTGCACAAATTCCATTAAAATCAATGGGAGTTGCAAGACTGAGTTTTCTACATGGGATACATATCCTTTCTGTGAAATTTTAAAGAATAATAGGCTCTCAGTTAAAAAAAAACCAAACAGACACTTTATACTTGTTTTGGTTTGTCTCTGTGCTGAGTAATATTAATAGGAGAAAAGAAGAATTGTGTTCTTTTAAGATAAGAAGTTGACTCCTTTCAGTTCAGGTAGCAGGAGAGATGGAGGAATCAATCACCATTTCTTCTTTTCACCCTTTCCCCTTCATCTCCCTCCCTTTCTTTCCTTTTCCTTCTTTTCCTGCAGAGCACTCTCTCAGTGTCCATTCCTTCCCTGGGTAAGATTTTAATCTGAAGACTCAGCCCCTCACATTATTATGGGCTTCCCAGGACTGCATTCTGTGCTTGGAGGATTGAGCCCACAATACAGCAGTGGATGATAGCAACAGAAGTATGGGAAGAACATTACGGATTCAAATCCCTCAGGTTGCTTTGAAAATTGTATTCATGATTATTAGTGAATGTCGGTGACTTAAATTCTTACTACTAGGACATGCCTTATAAATACTAAACCAGGCACAGCAAGAACAGGCATTTCCCAGTTAAAATAAAGACTGCCAACCCGAAGGAAAAACTTGCTACTTAAAGTTTTAAAAATGCACGCTTCTGTGAGTCTCCTCACTGCCCAAGTCAGAGAACAATTTGGCTGGATGAAATGTAGCAAATTTGGAAGGCCAGATTTTCATTTGGCTGCCTATTGGGAATTCTGATTTACTACAGGAGGACCTGACTAATAAAGTTATTTTCCTCTCCTTTTGGATATAGATTAGATGACTAGATACAGATATTTCTGATGGACATATATTTGTATTTAGATGAGTTTATATTTAGATGTTGATTATTCTGTCATAATGAGACCTCTCCAAATGCCTGGCATTTGTGTCAGTTATTGACAAATACAGCAGTATATAAGTGGATAGAAAGCTGATTTTGTTCTTTTATTGCAGACACTCCTAGAAATCTTAATCTTGAATTATCACCCTGCTGTGCGAGATGCTGAACAGCTGCAGGACAAATGGCAAAACTCACTGGTGAATGACACAAATCATATCGTTTTTGTTAAAAAGACCCACAACATAAAGAAATTCCACTTCCCTGCATAGTCCTCAATATGTGTCTGCTTCTCTTTACCTCAAATTATCGCCTCAGTAGTCAGGGGATAATAAAAGCAAATACCCTGGAGACAATAAACCTACACTGTCCAGAGTAATTATTGGGTTAAATTTCCATCATATTTTCCAGGTCATTTGCAGCCGTGAATGTGAATCCCATAAATCCATATTACTAACATTATTGTCTCAGAGTGCATTCATTGCCTTGTGGATTGTGTCCTAGAAAGACTATATTCAAAAGGTCACTGGTATCTGACATCTAATTAGGGATTGTTCTCAAAACTCTTTTGCTATTCAGAAATTGAAAGTGGTTGCAAATGGAATTGTCTGTAGGATAGAGAGAGTTTGTTGGTATTAAATAATTTTCCAGCTTAAAAAAAGTAGATCAGGAAAGAACTATTCTGTAATCATCGAAACATGTGACTGAAAAGAATCTAAAGTCACAGGATTCTATTATATCTCAGACAAAACTGGTTTCCTTGTTCAAAACTCCTTTCCACTTTAAAATGGTGGGGTAGTTTTTTTGGTAAATATATAAGCAGTTGATTTTTGAAAAGATTTCATTATTGTCTGTTGTTTATAGCCTCAGAGAACACTGTCCTTCAGGTAGAAAGAAGAGCTTTTTCACTGGAATAGGGTATATTTTGCTCCATCCCCCCATCTCTAAGTGATGTTAAATACTATGTTAATTTTTATTTTTAATCTGTGTATGCTGGGCTGCCGTACCCAGTTCTATATAGCCACTACAGCTCTGCCATCTTGTGGTTTGCACCAATCGTGTAATGCTTTGTAGCTTGGAAATAAATTAATCAAAAGGGTATCAGCCAAGGCGGCAGGAATCAAACAGCAGCCCCCTCAGCAAAGATCCAAGGGCTGTGTCAAGCAGAGGGTACTTCCCAGATGGAGAGACACCTGAACCAAAGCTTCAGATCTATGGGCTCCTCTGGCTTGACAGGCAGGGAGAGCAAGGTCTGTCATTGTGGTAGTGGTCTTTTCACCTGCCAAACGCACACAGGTCTTACCCAGAGTCTCAATAATTCACAGCAAAAGTGTCTGTAAGCTTTTCTATGAGGTCCTGCGTTTTTTTTTCCAAAGCAGAGGTTTTATAACCAACTCTCCACTATTGCAGTTCAGCTTTAGCTGCGGGTCTGAAGGTTGGCTGAAGTTACTTATTGTGCTCTTCTTGTTGCCATTCTTTTTCCTCATTTTTCAGAGTGGCAGCAGGTGGGTCTACAGGGCCTAGACAGATTTCATTCCAGTTTCACTTTAACTCCAGAGCAATGAAGCTGCTTGTTCTGACGTAGGACTAGCCTTTTAATCCCAGCGCTAATAACCTGAGTTTAGAGAGCAGTCCCTCCCACTGAGAGAAGAAGAGGTGGGTTTATTTACTGCCATGCAGTTTGCTGTTGCTTGGGCTTCTTAAGAAGCCCCACAGCATTTCTAATGGTTTCTTCCTGCTGCTGGATGGCAGTGTTCAAGGTGCCCTTCCATATGCTGATTAGCTGCTGTCCTAAAATTGCTTGCGCTTGTATTTGCCTCTACTGAGAGACAATTCTGCTCCCTCATGATTAATTTTTTCCTGTTTTCCAGCCTGAACATATTAACAGCCAGTTTATTCCCATGTCTTGCCATGTCAGCTAAAAAGTCTTTTTCCTTCCCTCAGGTTTCATCGTGATAGCTTTACAGAGAACAATAGCTGCTTCTTTCAGCCTTGATTTTGCTAGACTAAGTAAGTTAAACTCTTGAGTGCTTCTCTCATTAAGAGAAGCTGTCAGTTCCCTTGCCAGGTCTGCTGCCTTTGTACCGGTTCATGTTTGCTTTTCTTTCAAAGCAAGGCACAAGGGGCTTATGCCATCTTCCAGAAAGAGCTCACGAGGAAAATGCCATTATGTGTGTTCTCCTCTTTGCTAGAGGTAGCTCAGGCAACGCTTCCTAGGTACTTCTGCTTCTTTGAAAATAAATCCCTGGTCTACTATCTCCCCAAATGATGAACTCTCAGTCTGTAACACAAATCTTACTGTAGGCCCAAAGGGCATGGTCTTAAAACATATTTGATGGAAGCTCATCATACCGCTGTGACTCCATGCCCGAAGGTCCTCTAATTCCTCCTGAATGATATTTCGGTCTTCTACTTTGTCACATCTGCAATTTCAATAAAAACTGTTTTAAGGTTACAAACGAAAGCTATCTTTTTGTGTTAATTATTTTCTTCCACCCAACACAAGAACTTATTTTCTTTATGAGTTGAAAGCTGACCTGGCAGTGCTATCAATTAGACTTGAGTCTAGAAGGTGGTGTGGTGTGTGTGTAGCCCTACAGAACTCTTTTGAAAGTGTTTATGCTTGAGGAAAAGTGGGAGGCATCCCCAAGCCTGTGCTTTCTGCATACTCAAACCCTCCCTGGAGCAAATGCTTGCAGCCCAGGTGAAGATTTCCCCAGGAGAAAGGGAAGAGCCTTATAGCACAAGGTCTCAGCAACTGGATGACACAGCTCAGGGTCCAGGGCAGTGTTGCATTTGTTTGCTGAGCGGCCCTGGAGCATTTGGTAAAAAAAAGCCCTCGGGAACCCTTGGAGTTGGGGGAGGAGGAACAGAATAAATAGTGTTACAGAAGATGACTAAACCCAGCACAAATCCACAAGGATCTCTCCGACTAACCTCCTTCCAGTATAGCCATTTTCCTTTCAACTGGATGGGATTGTTATCTGCTCTGTTCCAAACCTCACGGACTTTTATAGTTCTTTTATGCGTTCCTTTATCATTCATCTAACAGATACAGTCCCAAGTGGCAGCACATTAAATGTTTTCCTGAAGTTCAGACAGGGGAGATCTGAATTTCCTGTTCAGATCTCTTACACATCAAAGAAGCTTAGTCTGGCATGATCTACCATTGGTAAACACATGCTGCCTTTGATCTCATTTTTTATTAACCTCTGTGACCTAAAACTATAATAGATGTGCAGTTCTTCTCATCAGAAATCAGAGTTCCCACGAGTCTCATTTTTATTTCTGCTTTAATGGTTTCCTTTTGTTGCCTTCACATTTGCTTATATATTCATGAGTGTCAAGGCGAGTATAAATAAATACACGTATCATGTTCCTGAAAAAGTGGAAGATTAACAGCTGGGCTTGCTGAGATCCATTAATCTACAGATCAGGTACAGTACAGGCTACAGCCTTAGGAAATGGTGCACTCCCATCTGCCACAGACTGCCCTGGAGAAGGAAAGGCAGAAATATCCCATGCAAAGGGGCTTGAACTAGGGCAGCTTGGGCTGCCTGGCACAGCCACGGGCTCTCCTCTGGCCACAGGAGCATACGCTCTGCCTCCCATCGGCTCCGCTGTCGAGTCTCTGAATAGAATGTTACTCTCAGATTTTTATTTTAAATAGTCTGCTCCTGTCTTAACTCTGAGAGCTGTTCTTTTCCTCTTCGCATCTGTTGCAGTTTTGCTGTAAAAAGCATACGAACCTCAAACTTTACACTTTTCGAGCAAAATGACTGAGGTTGCAGACGTGCTCTGGTCTTCCAGCTGAACTCCAATCTGCCATGAGAGGAGTGCTTCTCCTTTAATTTAGAGATTATTTTTTACACTGCAGCCTAAACTGTATAGCCAAAAGCCTTTGGGAATTTTCTCCAGTCTCTCCTAATTAAAGTGCTGGAACAGCATATTTTCATGAGTCGGTTGAATAGAATAATAATAATATTTGAATAATCTTTCCAAGTTTCCACAGGAAAGTGTTTGCTCGGAACTAAACAAGTAAATCATCAGACATGCTTGTGAATAATGCATTTGACACAAGTTGTAAAACATTAAAATGACATTAACGAATACTCAGATCTCTCTCCCCTGCAATGTAAAAGGAACAGGAAAACTGTTACCTTTTTAGAAAATGGCGTTTATAAAACTCTAATTTATATTTTGAAGTACAATCATGGTGCCTATTGCAATCTGATGAAACAACATGAAGGTGGTTTGAACAGCATAACTTTTTTTTGTTTTATAGGCTTTGTCATTCCCAGTGAGTTTCTTAAACTAAATGCTATGGAAATTCTGAATCTTACCTACCAAGTAATTAAAATAGGAGATTTAAAGCTGTGCAAAGCTAGTCCCCTATTCCCCTCTGCATGACATTCAGCGATTTTCTTTAGTCTTTAGAAAGCTGTTATACACAGGAAGAGGTTTACCAGTCACATCAGGTTCCCATCTCACATTATTTTCTTTCCCTCCATGTTGCATTTAAATTTCTACAATTGAAAGGATATGAAGAGGTTAAATGAGAGCAGTGGAAATAAAAAATTCCATCTACACACAGAGCATTGCCCACACAGCCTTCCTCAAGCGTAAGAGTTTGGGAGTTAACAAGGGTTAGCAGGAATTGTTGTGTGTTTGATTCAACCACGAAAGCAGTTAAGAGGACAGTGACCTAAGATACCTACTAATGGTCTATCAGTTTCTGCAAACCACAGATTAAAGCTGGGAAAGTGCTTACCCAGAGAGCACTGTCCCCACTGGCTGTATGAAGACAAGCGTGTGCACTGTTTGCAGAAGCTGCCACACTCTGTTGGATGTTCCTCTCTCCTTGGTAGCACTGTGTGTTTAGCTGGATCGTCTTTAATAAGTCAGAGCTGGTGGCTCCTGATTGTGTTTCTCAAGGCAGAAAGTGACTGAATTATCAGAAAAGATTATGAGGAGGAAGCTTTGATTCTGGTGAATGTAAGACGAAAGTCTGTGATGGATACAATGCACAAAAAAATGATGGAAGTTCCAGATTTAATCCTTTCTCCGTCTGTCGGCACTTGATTTTTCAATGTGAATATTCTTAGACTACTCCAGTTTCTTGACCGAGAGGAGACTTAACATCTGAAAACCTTGTATGCATGAGATACATGGAGATATATGGCAGCTATATTTTTGCCCTTTTATCTTTTTTTTTCTTTTTTTGAACATTCGCAGAATCCCACCTGATGTCTTTAGTGGGCCTCAGAGCCTTGGTCCAGAGGAGTCTTTCCTTCAGCTGGCTCTACAGTTATGGTATCCCCATGCCAGCTTCCTTCTCACAAACCTTTTTTTTTTTGCTTCACACTGTGCAAAGCATTGTATGGATCATCCTGGTCCTGAACATCCTGCCTACCTGCTCAGCAGACCTATGTAGAAGACAGAAGTCTGCCTGGGAGGTGGCATGCACCAGAGAAGCATTGACACTGAATTTAAGGATAGCTGGTGGATAAGTTATATAAACTATCCTTTCACATTTATACATTTACATTCACCATTCACGCTTAAATGGTCTTCGCTGTGCTTCTTGGTTCTTGCATGTGGCAATAAAATAGCCATTTATTGCAGAGCCCTTAATTCTCAGCATAGTCTTAATTAACATCTAAGATTTACCATCCCTTCTTGCTTTATGTTGTGAGCAATGAGGAATGTACAGGCAGTTGAACAGTAAACATAAGTACTTATCAAGTGGATCTCACTTGAAAAGGAAACAAATTATACCCAACATATTTTTAAGCTGCTAAAGCAGCCCATAGAAAAGAGCATCACCACTATCCATGGGAATGTGGGAATAACTCGTCCACTCATTCTGAACTAGCTGAAGTAAGGGCAAAGATGCATCTGTAGAAGATTGAGACCCTGGGCATGCCTGAGAGTCTGTGGCCAGATATTATAAGTCTCACTGACTTGGTGAGGAGCTAGAGCTGCAAAGAGGATGTGCACCCTCTCCTCCTTCCGAGGACAACCTGCATTATTTGCTTCACAGGTGACACAAGCACAGAATGTGTTGGTCTCCGTAACTCCAGTGTACTTCAGCTGCTCCTTCTTCCAGCATTCTTCAGTGTGAAAGCAGCGCTCTCTGCAGTGTGTGTGCTCTGTCTAACCTTATCTTCTAGCCAAAGGTCAGATTTCCGTCAGTGTGCTCAGTAATAAATGTCCATAATCTCTGGCAAATAAGCCTTGATTCTTGTGTTGGTATTTGTTTTACACTTGTTTCTTTCCTGTCCCTCAGAACAGAGGTTGAGTTTGAATCTACCAAAACCAGCCTGGTGAATACTTGTCAGTGGTTACCTCTGACAGTTTCCCACCCACAAATCTTTTGCTTTGACTCCCTTGGGCCCTGCTGCATCCTGCCTGTACCTATAGCTGAGCATTAGTTCGCAGTTCTTTTCCACATCTTTGGAAAAATGGATATCCAGCTAAAGCAAATCTCTATCCACTTTATTTGTAAGACCAGACAGGGAAATTACACAACAGGTCTGTAATGCGACTCCATCCTCTCTCTAATCCTCTATTAATCTCAAGAGAACCAATTAATTTTTTCCCATTCTCCAAGTACATCCATTCCTTGGAAAGCTTTTTTTCTCTTAATTGAGATACTCTCTGTTTATTTTGCAACTTCAAGCCTTACTCCTCGCTCCTATTTTTTTTTAGTTAAGCTTCTCCTAATCTACCCAGTTCTCTCTGATCACCCCTTAAAAAGCAGAAGGACCTCATTTAGCTTGCACTCACTTTCAACATGCCAACCTAGATTTAAAGCTGAGGGTTACTGTAGATTTACAGCATTTACTAGTGTAGTTTGGTATCAGTATTTAACCCTTAGATAATCTTCAAAATATGAAATACCGTATACGTAGAGCTGTAGCGTCTGTATTGTAATACACTGTCATACTGGCAGATGGAGTAAGAGGCTCACACCTAGAAAAAGTGGTGCTGGTGGTGGTACAAGTGTCTGTCTTAAGCATTTGTATAACTGAGTGTCAGAAGAACTGAGTATAGAAAACAAAGGGTAAAAGTAGAAAAAGGTAATAAATTTACTGTAGGAAAATTTCTCCCTTGGGAAATGAAGCCTCAATAAGAAGTGAACCATCTGAAAAATGTGCTGCTTTTCCTGAAATCTTATGAAAGATGAAAAGAATTGAAAAGCATTTTAACAATGCAGTGTGATTAATTTTGATCCTTTTCAAAATAAATTGTCATGTTTGAAAATCAAAGCTCATGACTAGTTAATTATCTTAGGGTAACGCTTTTCAAATTTCCTGAAATAGCATCTTCTCCAGAAACTTGTCTTTTACAAAACTGTAAAAAGTTGATTTTGTTCCCATTCAGAATAGCACAACTTTCAAAGAGTCAGAATTTTCCTACAAATTCTGGTTGCTGAGCAGCTGAAAATAACTGGAATGATGTTATAGCAAAAGAAATCTGAGAGTCTCAGTGGAAGCAATAATAAAGTTTAGAAATTAATTCTAAGGCTGGTGAATTAGTAGCCAGATTCTCCCATCACTTCTGCCAATGTAAAATCGTGTGAAAAAGGTAATATTAACATTTTTTGTTCCACGTCTTTCCAGAAAAGGCCAAGTGCTCTTCTTCTCTCATTCTCTTGCTGACATGAGTTTGATACTGCTGTTAATCTAGATCTGTCCTGGTGCACAGTGCTGACTGAACCCAACTATGCTGTCTTATTTTTAATGCTGGGTACCTTTGGGACATCTCACAGAAATGTGCTGGCGTGAAATGGTAACTTATCTACCAGTGGAATACAACACTGGGACGTATGTCAGACCCAGTTATTTCATTGTTAATCTTACAACCCACAAGTCACTTCTATCCCCTGTATTGTCACCAGTGAAAACTCCTGCACCTGGAAATCTGCTGATTCGGGGAACTTTACTAACAGGTCATGAGACAGAGTAAACCACTGGCTAGTTCTGCTGCCTGTACAGTTTTAATAAATGAGGTTAAAGCTTTGCTTTGTTTCCCAAATAAGCAAATTCAAGCAAAACTATCGAGAAGAAGGGTATGATTAGTCTCTGATGATACTTGCACAAATTTCTATTGGGGCAGCACATCTCCATTTACAATACAGCCATCGGTTTAGACAATTGCCTTTCAATTATCAAGGTGATAAATGATTATTTGTTACCATACATTATACAGCATTTACTAGTATTAGTGGCATCTCTGTTCTCCCTTTTGTTGGAGACTTTCTCCTTCACTCAGTGACCCTTTCCTTCTGCTCACTTTATTAAGTAACTCACATGAGAAAACAACAGTATCCTGGAGAGTACTGCTTAGTGAAAGAGTTTCCCAAGATGGCCTCATCATTTGGTAGCTGTAGTGGTTTCAGCCAGGCCTGTGAGTCTAAATGCAAGTTTTTGCTTTGGTTTTGTACTCCAGAAATTGTAACCAGAGGTGTCCTTGGTGCTTATGAAGTGCTCTCCTCAAATAAACTCTGTCTTCTCTTTCCTCCCTTTCCTTCTCTCTTCCTTTCCCAGGTTCAAAGAATCATAGAATGGTAGAGCTTGGAAGGGACCTGTGGAGATCATCGAGTCCAATCCCCCTGCCAGAGCAGGATGACCCAGGGCAGTCCACAGAGGAACAGATCCAGGGGGGTTTGGAAAGTCTCTAGAGAAAGGAGATTCCACCACCTCTCTGGGCAGCCTCTTCCAGGCTCCATCACCCTCACAGCAAAGAAGTTTTTCCTTATGTTGAGGTGGACCTTCCTGGGTTCTAGTTTGTGACCTGGCCCCTTCTACTTGACCCCCACCATTCAGAGATTTGTAAACATTAATAAGATTCCCTCTCAGTCTTCTCTTCTTCAGACTAAACAGCCCCAGGTCTCTCAGCCTTTCCTCATCAAAGAGATGTTCCAGTCTCTTCGTCATCTTCATAGCCTCTGTTGGTCTCTCTCCAGTAGTTCCCTGTCCCTCTTGAACTGGGGAGCCCAGAACTGGACACAATACTCCAGATGCGGTCTCACTAGGGCAGAGTAGAGAGGGAGGGGAACCTCCCACGACCTGCTGGACACAGTCTTCTTAATGCACCCCAGGAGACCATTGGCATTCTTGGCCACAAGGGCACATTGCCAGGTTCCACTGGCAAGTCCTTGTGTAACTCCAAGATCTATGTTAATGTAATTAGTACTAATTAACATCTCCCTCTTTAGTTTGAAGGATGAAAATGGTTCTTGATCAGATAAGAAACAGAATATGAGAAAGGATCAGTACCTGCAGAAGACGAGGTCTGAGGTTTGGGTTGGGGGAGCCTCTTCACTCAGATACAAAATGGGCTGCATATGCTGGTTTGGAAAAGCCATCTTCAGAACTAGAGGGATGAGACTCCAGTTCATCAGCAAAGCCCTTTGCAGTTAAGTCACTGCATTTTTGAAGTACTGGAGTTTAGCAGAGGATGAGTTCGGCAGCTGTTGAAACTTAAAAAAAACCAAAAAAAAACAACAAAAAAAAACCCAACAGAAAAAAAAAACCACTGTTTATACTTCCTTGCTGTACAGACAATTTTGCCATCAAAGCAGGCAAGAGATTTTTTTCCTCTCTTTCTTTTACCTTTGTCTGTATTTTGCAGGGTGTACAGTTTATAGAATCTCAAGCTGTCTGTAAACACGGAAAAAAATGGATTGTATGATTTGGCAGGGGTTCTGAGATAAAAAGCAGCAGTGGAAGGGCGTTTGATTTCTTGGCATAGCTGTAAATAATGAACGGAACTATGCAAGGAGACAACTTCTATGAGCAGGCATCAAGATTCTCTATTTCATTTAGAATTTCATACTTAATGAGTGGCAAAATTACAGAAATATTCATTTTCTGTCTTGCTAAGGATAGGACAAGGGTTCAGGCATCCTGACCATTCAGCACTCCTGTGAGACCTCTTCTGCCCATCACTTCCAGTTCCTGAAGTCTCTCACGTTTGTGGGACAGAAATCCTGATCTCTCATAGGCTTCAGGGCCACTTAGAAGTGCTTACAAACCCATTGCTGAGTATTCAGAGTATTTCTCAAAGCCTACTCTCCTGTCTTTTTCTCCATGGCTTCCCTTTTCAGTGTGCTTTAGCACAAATACTAAGGCTTAATCATTTATTTTTGGCAAGCAGAAAAGAGAACATTCCAGGTGCTGAATAACTCGAACTAATCAGATTGTTTTAAACATAAAGGGCAACAGAATCTAAATAAAACACAAGCACATATTTTATTAGATGGGCTGTATTTTCACTGCTCCTTCTCTCAGGCTTTCCAGCTCTGCGTATATGTATTTTCTCTTTTTTTTCAGTCCCCAGCACTAAAGCTGGCTGTATAAAGCTACATAGCCTATACAAAGCTGTCATTCTGCTAAATCATAGCTCCTTAGAATGAGTAAACTTTCTTAAAAGTGTCTAGAGATGGGAAAGACACTAAGAGTTTGTATCAAGGTCTCTTATGATTGTCTCTGCTGACCATGGCCAAATCTCTCTGGATAATGCTGCTGGCTCCTGGGGCTTTTGCCAAGAGGGAACCTGGCCTAATTCAAGGGAGTGATTGAGCTCCATCCACAGAGAAAAGTGTGCGTGCATCTCCACCTGCTGCAATGCCTGAAACTGGTGCAGAGCTGGTCACACACAGGACACTGTCACCTGTGCAATTCACACTTCTTTCTGTATAATTATCAGCATTTTTCCTCTCCTCCTTCTCATACGCTAAAGGAAATCACAAAGGACATTCTTCCAGTCTCAGAAGACCCCACATTGCTGGGCTATGGGAAATCTGTAGAGGACAAGTCCCTGACAGGATCCTGGGCTCATATTATATACAGTACTGTTAGAACCAAGACTTTATTGTAAAGGGCAAAGATTAATAATATACTCTCTGGGAAAATGTGATTGGCGTGGTGATACCCTGATCGTTAGATGAGGACAGACAGTACACATTGTGGCAGGGTCACGATAGCTCTAAGCAAATTAGTTCCACTTTGAACCTCTCATAAAAGGGATGTGGCATCTTTCGATTGACTGACCTTTAGCATTTTCAAAGGAGCCTTACTGCATGCTGCAAAGAGTCTGTCGTGAGAGCTGCCAAGGAGATGGCCTTCAAATTTATCTGTTGATATTTGTCTGGTTGTTAAACAAGTGTTTTTTCAGAAGCTGGCCTACATTGGCTAGTTAATAAAAACTCAGGAAGTGAAAATAGAGTAATTTTATTTTCATTTTATTTTTAACCTGTGTCATTACTTTATTCACATCTTGATGATGATACAGTCTTTGTTTTCTTTGTTTTTGGCAACATAGTTAGGCTGAAAAGCAATGTCTGAAGTCAGCACTTGGAATAATCCCTTTAACAACTGCTCCCCTTTGCATGAGCAGTACGAGCGGCACAGGCTCTCTTGCACAACTGCTGAAGCTGCCTTGCAGCCTCTGGCCAAGTTCTGCAAGAAAAGTTATCTCCGTATCTCAGGGCATATATTTCAGTGCTAGACTCTGCTGTCATAGTAGAGAGTTTTGTGGTTTTGTTGACAGTGGTGTTGCCAAAGGAATTGCAGTGTTGAAGGCATGGGGCTTCTGAAAAATGCTCCAAGAGAGCTCCTGTATGGCAGTCCCGTGGGGAAGGCATAAGGCTCAACAGTAAATTTAAGTCACCTTCATATAGTAGTAATTTTGGTCTGCTCTGCACTGAAACACGACTATTGAAGGCTGATAAGATTATTTCCTTTATAGGAGGCTCTTTGCCTTAAAATCAGGTTCATTCTTTTAATGTTGCAGAAATGTAAGAAATAAAGCGTAATGGCTGTGGTAGTAATGCTGGTTATGCTGTTACAGTGTATTTTAAAATTTAATTCCAAAATCCTGAAAATGGAGAATCATGTTCGTGTAGTAATCTGTACCTTGACGGGTAGGACTTAATGCGGTTTTTGTCTTGCTTAAACTCTTGAGAAAGAAGAAATCTCTTGATTCTGTAGGTTGTCCCCTCAGTTGATCAGGTTTTCTTTCCTTTCTGCTCGTGGCAAAGCAGAGACACAGTTCCAGATCACAAAGATCACAAAGCGGTATCTTTGCCACAGATGCGCTGAATATGCAAGTGTCTCCTACAGCAGAACAACCTGATCACTTTTCTGCAGGACAGTGGGCACAGCAGACTCTCTTGCCACACTGAACATTCCCTCATGTGCTGCTTTGAAATCACAGCTTCCCTCTTGGGTTCTGCTTCTAAACCACAGAGACTGTTACCGTTTGTGCAAGGACCCGAAACAGGTGGGGAAATATTTTGGAGCTTTTTACGTGTACTATGCTCTGACCTAAATTCCAGCATGTGAAGGAGCAGCTTATTGTCCAGTCATATGTGATAGACATCCACTTTCTCCAACCACAGGTGATCTACTCTAGACTTTTCTTTTCACACAGCTTAAAACCAGCTGGCCTTATGTTGTCAGAAGGAAGTAAAGACTACATCTGCAAATCCACTTTCTTAGGAGCTCTGGGTGAATTGTGAATCCTATAGCTGTTTCCATAGCTGGCAAGCACTGCCTTTTCACTTTCACACAGAAAGGAGGACCTTCTGCACTCTGAACGTAACCCAGTCAAAATTGTGTGGATCAAAGTGTATCATGAACTTCTTGGGGAAAAAAAAAAAAAAAAAAAAAAAAGAAGAAGGGAAAAATAGAACACTTCTCTTTAAAACTTTTCTTTTGATGGTTTCTCTCTGATATGTCCTTCCCTAGGACTTCTCATTATTTTCCCACCATCAATCAATCATACTCTGCAGTGAATCAGCTCATCTACTCATCTTCAGCTCCCTGCAATTTCCCAACGAGGTTAACAAAAGCAAATTGCTGTAATGTTAAGTAATAAAACCCAACTTTTTAACGAGTAGTCTGTTGCTTATTTTTCTCTAGTGGATACCAATAAAATAGAAAGAGCTCCCTTGGGCCGCACATCTGATAGACTGGAATGCTTTTAAGTGTGACAGGTTAGAAGAGGTCTTTAGAGATCATCTCCAGTACTCTTTAATATGAACTCCTTGGAGGAAATCCTAAATAATTCTTCATAATTAGAAACTTAGTAATTGGTTGCAGCAGAGTTACAACTACTTCATTGCCTCTGTTGTTGAGGCAGCCTTCTGTGACACTGAAGATGACAAGGTAAGCCTGACTGCTTCTCTTTCCCTGCTTTTCTGCTCATGCAAAACGTCTGATGGGTTGTCCTTGAGCTATTCTAATGCTCTGCTGAATCAGATCAAATCTTCAGCTATGTAACTATTCGTTGGGTAGAGTTTTTATTAACCTCCCTCCTCTGATTTGATATCTGTTTACAGAAGTAGTTTGTAATGAGAGGACAGTACCCTGCAAGTAGGGTTTACTGGAAGAAGAAGGGTGGCAGGGAGGGAGGGGAGGCAGGTAACATGGCCCTTAACCTTCTCCTTCTCCCCGTCCATCCTTCTTTAGCCTCCTCCAAGTGTGGCGTCTAGAATGAAGGCTCATAAACAATACAGTCCCCAGATCTGGCTCAGGGTTGGATCTAGCCCTGCTTGTGTTTGATATCCATTGGTGACATTCAGTGCTTATAGTGTATATAATGTACCATAAAATATGGAGTGAGAAATGTGTAGCAGCAATTAAAATATACTCTGATTAAATGTTTTCTGGATGTTATCTAAAAGATGTACAGTGCAAATAGTCTTCTGAGAACGTGGAGGAGAATAAGATGATTGAAAACAGTCAGGATGGATTTCCCAAGGGAAAAGAATGCCTGAGGAGCCTGATTGCCCTCAGTAGACTCCATTTGTAGTTTCTGAGATAAAGGAATAATAAAGACAGGAAAGACTGCTTAAATTTAGCTAAGTAAAATGCTAATTAAAAATCAATACAATAAAAAATACATGCTTCGTGGATTCCAAATGCCAATGAGTTATTCCTGTGTTTGGTATGTCTGTAAAGCTTCCTGTATCTCTTGGGAAGCTACTGGGATTGACTTGATCACCACACACCAAGTGGAGAAGTAGTGGATATTGAAGTAACATGAGGCATCAACTGAAAGTTTTAAGTGCATGACAAATTTTAAAGGCAGAGGCAACTAGGAAACAAGAGAGGGAAATCATAAAGACTGAAGGTCTTACACAGACACAAGACACTAGATCTCTGTGCTGAACAGAAGCTCAACACTCACATCCAGTTTTCTTACCAGTTTACTGATTTCTTTAAGGAACTGCTTCACGAGACTTCATTTCTACTTCCATGCAAGACTAAAAAAAAAAAATCCAGGAAAAATAATAATAGCTATTGTAAAACAAAAAAAAAAATCCAAACACTTTTTAACGCCATGGACGCAAATAAGAAGGATGTGATCCTCTATATTTGTCAACATCTATTAACACATTAACCATGTAGTACATTAACCACGTAGTAACCATGTAGACAAGTAGTTTGCATTCATAATACAACTTTTCTTAGAATTCACAAAACAGATGATATTACCTATACTGAACTGGCTCTTCATAGTTTGGGATATCTGCACATTTGACGTCAGTGAGGGACTGCGGGACAGCAAGTAGAGTTTGTCCATGAATTCAGACTAGAGGTCATTACCGAAGTGTGTGCTTATGATACAATCGATGAAGGCAATCTAGAAGGAAGCTGGTTACAACGTCTGCTTTGTGAGGAAGTAAAGAAAATTAGGAGTACTTCAGATTAAGGCAAATTTTGTGCTGCAGTGGTGAGGAGTTGCATTCAGAACTCATTAAAAAAACAAATCATACAACCTGTCTACATAATAGCTCTTCAGCATTTCCTTTAGTATAAAATTAGTCCTGTCTTATTGACAAATATTAATATACACATATAAAGCAGAAGGAAATGAGATTTTCATGAAAAAACACCACTGATTAGGTGATCAAGTTTCCAGTAAGGAATTTAACGGTGGTGCTGCTGTGTAGATGGAATGACATCTCAGCTGGTTCTGGCTCGGGACTGGTGCCTGCTGCCCATCTGTGAATAAAGCGGTAAAGCAGCAGCAGCAGCTGCTGAGGGGCATGGAGAAGTTAATTTGAAGAGATACACATGTCTGGAGTAACTGCCTGAAGAAATAATATATGCCTACTACGCCATGGCCGTAGGCAGAATACCAGAAAGGAGACAGAGGAGGAAGGAAAACAGAGGAACTCCCACCGTTATCAACTGGAGACATGGAATAAAGGATGATGTTAAGCGTTAGCCCTGGGACCGTACATTTTCCTGAAAGCAGAGCAGTATGAAGTGTCTGCATATTAATAAAATATGTTATTTCGTAAAGGAAGACAAACTACATTGAAAGTGATTTCAGAATGTTAAAGAAACTGTGAAAATTTGGGGGACTTTTCCTGTTACATGAACTCACATTTTTATTATTTTTTTTTAAAAAAGGATCCTTTTTAAGAAAGAAAAAGAATTCACAACACCCTAAATTTGTATAATAAGAGCAAAGAACTGATTTCAGATCCCCAATTTGGTACTAATTCGTTTTGTGTCTAACTTAACCCTGCTGCCTTATTTCTGATAAGCAGAAATAAGCAAGCAAGCAAACACTACAAGGAGGTTTTATAAAGACAGCCAGTTCAATGTTGGAAAAAGCTTATTTTTAGGTACTCTTTCAGTGAAAAAAAGAAACTCTCTAAGTTAGGACTTGCTACAATGGTTCACATAATCATTTCTGATTACTTTGGGAGGAATAATGGGGAAAGATTGTATTGTAAGGCTGAGAACATCTTTCTGGGGTATCTTTGATACGCTGACGATACATTTGTTTTCTAAGAGGAGAGATAGCTTTTCAGCCTGCTTGGTTTGCCTGATGACTTGAAAAGCACTTTAGAGCAGAGTCATTTCAAATATACAATGTGTTTGATTTAATGGATGCATATTTTATAAAGGTAATTTTAAGTGCTTCATGGGACAGACGGAGGCAATAGATCCAACACAAAGTGCTTATACAGTGTTTAGAGGATGCAAAGTACAGGAGAGCCAGACAATTAGAAAAAAAATTGCATACGAGTGAAAACTGTTGAAATTGAAACTGTCATTAACAGAGACTGAGCAGCGATGGTACGAATGGCTCAAATCCCCAACCAACCACCTTCACAAACTCTAAATCCAGGTAAAGATCTGACCTAGAGATGAGCTGTAGAGCATATAAATGGAGATCTCTGGATGCTTTTAGGTTTTGTGGATGGCTTTGCCTGAACACGCCTACCAGCGACACGTTTAACTTTTCTGTGTGTTTAATGATGCTGTGCACAACTGTTTGCAATATTCTGGTGGATTTTTTTGGCTGCAGAAAATACAGTTTTGCCCAGGATACAATCAAAAGAGGGCAGATCAAAGCATCTGTTCATCTGACGTAGCCCATGTGCTGCCATGTCTTTGCAAGATCAGGTTTGGAAACCTTTTTCTGATTTGTATCTAACAACGTCATTCGAACCAGGTTTACTAAAGAACTTCAGTTTACATGCTTTTGGGTATCAATGTATGCGTGATTTAAGTGAGTCTCAAAGTCAATAAATGGTTTCGACACGTCTAAATATTTTTTAGCACAGCTCTTCTGGCTCTGTTGAACCTGGTAAGAGGTGCAATTTGGGAATGTTTGTTTTCAAAAGTCAAAATTGCTATGCACCTGCACTCCTGCTTGCCTATAAGATGTGTGTCCTACAGACATCTGCTCTGTACGCAGGCTCCAAACCCACTAATCTGAATTACTGTGTGCAAGGTTGTCTCTTACAGCGTCAGAGGTTCTTCCTTCTTGTTATGGAAAAGCTGCCCTCAAGTGCAGAAAAGGGTGCATGGAGGTTGCCTTGGGTGCTTTTGAGGCCTGAGGGAGCAGGCTCTTTTGTGCACAGACCCTATCCTTCTACCCTGATTCCTGTAACTCCTCCAATACAACTCCATTTAAGTAGTACTAGAAGGCATTTCTGTGTTTACAGCACCTCTTGTGACAGGGGAGAGGGAGAACCAGACTGAAAAGAACACACAGCCTTTTTTTCATGTGGTTTCAACACTAACATTCTTTAAGCCCTGTCAGCCCTCACTATCTCACTGATCATCCGTTTGTTTGTATTCTGTCTGTCACCTAAACTGCTTGATGTGGAGAACCTCTTACGAGTTCCTGAGTGCCTGCTAAGCCTGCTCAGGACTCCTGAATGCTTCCAAAGAAAGAGAGGACACTCCAAGCCTCTGGAAAAATCTTTATTGCAAACTTAAAGGACTGTTGCTTTTGAAACTTCATTATGTCCCCGATCCCAGCTGCTGAAGTAGCAGTGCAGGCACCAGAGCCTAGAAAAAGCAGGCAAGAAGTGGGCTTTCCATTTTACAGTCTTAGGTGAGACTATTAAGAAGAGACTGGGAATCATTTTCCAAACTCTGTCATAATCTGCCTCTCCTTTAAACTGCACAGCAGAGGAGAGCCAGGCTGCCTATCGAACTCGAACTCTCGGGGCTTCTAATTAAGATGCTCTTTTGCCTGGGACTAGGGCTATAACAAGTAGAATGGGAGGCAAATTAGGCTTCAAAACATGCTTTCACCAGAGTTTAATGTAAAATGTGAATGTGCCCTCAGAGGAGGTTTGTAACTCATCAGTTATTCTAGCTGGAAACTAAGAAAAATAAATAATTTAGTAGATCTACTACAGCAAGGGTTATAAATGTGCAGACTAATATAATTATGCTTTGTTGCAGCAACAATGCTTGATACAGTGTAATAGTCAGACAAGGGCTCTGCTATTGATTTTAGAATCTAGGATTTTTTTCAGTCCTCATCCTTCTAGAGGCATAAAACCCTGCTATGCTCAATGCCTGCTGGCGGTTACCACATTGTGGTTTCTCAGATAAAGGAATAACAACAAAGATGGGAAAGGGCTGCTAAAACTCTTCTAAGCAAAAGCTAGTTATAAACCAAGACAACATGAAAATAAATAAGTCCATGAGCTTCTTTCTGATCTTATACTGCCATAACTGAGATCAGTGGCCTGCTTTATACCAGCAGCCTTAAATATGTTTGTTTCTCCAACCCACAAACTCAAATACAATGTTCTGCTTCAGTGCTTACTTGAAGCTAACCTTAAAGCTGCTTGAAAAAGCTGAATAGTAACACTCTGTCAAACATTACTGTGCTGTTAAAACAGAATCTTTGGATCTTGGGTTAACCTTTAACGTTAAATACTTTTACAAAAATCACCAATCCAAAAATATTACGAGAAACTGACCTCCAATCCATAACCTGCTAGGACTATACACTTGCCATGGAACTAGTGAAAACGCAGTCTGCTTTGCTTTGCAACTTAGTTTAGTATACTTGGAAATTATACATATATACGAAAGGAGATAGATACAGCTTTTACATATGGGATCAGATAAATAGCGTTGCAGATGTAGCAAAAAGAATGTGATAGCTTGTTGAAGAATATCAAGTATATTGGTAGAATGCCACAGATGTGTGGAAACTGATGAAAATGTGACACTAAGGATACGCTAAGATTTCCATTTTCCTAAACCCACCCCATTAAAAGTACCCTGAGCAAGGTATATATTTAGATACATTTCTTTCAGCCGCTTTTAAGTGGAGACAAATCTGTGTGTAAACAACCTCAACAAATTACTTTACCGAGAGAGTTTCCTATTCCTCAAATATGCTTTGCTCACTGTATCTTATTTCATGATAGCCAAAATTCATTTTGAAAGCGCATCTTCTAAAAGTTGGTGCTCTCAAGAACTGCCTCAAGTGTTCTGTTGTACGAAAATGGAGATTCCTAGTTTGTGGCCCTGGTGGAAGTAAGTAATTACACGGTTAACATTTTGAGGTGCATCTGATGTTTGCACTGTGCAATTCAGGAGGACACTATAAATGGAATAAATTTGGTCTTTCCCCTGTAGCTTACCATTTCCTACAGCTGCCAATGCTTGTCTAGTTCTCACGAGCAGTTTTGTGACTTCCAAACTTCAGGCTACTCTGCATTACACCAACGACCTCTGACTAATGTGGTCTTTTGGCAACAAAGCAGTCATTTCATGGAATGAAAAATGGGTGGAAGTTTCTTCTGTCAGCCTAAGGAAATCCTTTTGCAAGGAAGAATCCCTTGTGAGTCTTTAAGATGAATTAGCTCAAGTTTTCCATTACTGCAACAGCTGAAAGCAGCTATAGATGTATCAAATATTTTTGCCTTATGTATGAGGATTTTTAAGGTTTCTCATTTGTACTTTCTGGGCTAGGACACTCTAAGGAATATCATGCAAGTCCTCATAAATCCTCAGTTCTACTAAAATGAACTTGGTTTAGATGTGTCACTATTCATATAATAACCAGAGTGACGTCTCAGAATCTTCCCTTCAATATAAATATTTCAGCACATTGCCTACCCTATTTAATTTTTGTTCATGCCTTACTTGTAATAAAATCTGTTTGAAATGTTTCTTTTAAAATCATTGTATTAACCGTGTTTTTAAATGTACAAACATGTATGAAAATAAACACATTCATTTGCTCTTGTGGGGGACTTTGTTCTCGTGGGGGACTTCAACGTACCAGATGTCTTCTCGAAGTACAACACAGCAGAAAGGGGACAGTCCAGGAGGTTTCTGGAATGTGTGGCTGACAACTTCCTGTTGCAACTGGTTAGCGAACCTACCAGGGGTAGTGCCCCGCTAGACCTACTGTTTATGAACAGGGAAGGGCTGGTGGAAGATGTGGTGGCTGGAGGCCGTCTGGGCCACGGCGACCATGATATGATAGAATTTTCCATATGTGGTGAAGTTAGGAGGACTGTCAGCAAAACCTCTACCTCGGACTTCTGGAGGGCTGACTTTGGTCTATTCAGGACGCTGGTTCTGAGAGTCCCTTGGCAAGCAGTCCTCAAAAACAAAGGGGCCTGGGAAGGCTGGACTTACTTTAAGGAAGAAATTATCAAGGCGCAGGATCAGGCTGTCTCTATGTGCCCAAAAATGAGCTGGCGAGGAAGA
>VWZK01000742.1:72355-123607 GCA_013396935.1 Baryphthengus martii | reverse complement strand
CAACAACATCCTGGCCTGTATCAGAAATGGGGTGGCCAACAGGAGTAAGGAAGTGATTGTGCCCCTGTACTTGGCACTGGTGAGACCGCACCTTGAGTACTGTGTCCAGCTTTGGGCACTGCAGCATAAGAACAACATTGAGGGGCTGGAGCGGGTACAGAGAAGGGTGACCAAGCTGGTGAAGGATTTGGAAAAAGGCTTGGAAGATCTTAGGAGGAGTGGCTGAGGGAGCTGGGATTGTTTAGTCTGGAGAAGAGAAGGCTGAGAGAGACCTTATTGCTCTCTACAGCTGTCTGAAGGGAGGTTATTGTGAGAGCGGTGTTGGCCTCTTCTCCCTAATAACTAGGATAGGACAAGAAGTAATTGCCTCAGACTGTGCCAGGGAAGGTTTAGACTGGACATTAGGAAGAGTTTCTTTACTGAAAGAGTGGTTAGGCATTGGAACAGCCTGCCCAGGGAAGTGGTGGAGTCACCATCCCTGGAGATGTTCAAAGGGCGATTGGATATGGCACTCCAGGGCATGGTCTAGTGATCATGGAGCCGTTGAGTAGTAGGTTGGACTTGATGATCCTAGAGGTCTTTTCCAACCTTAATTATTCTGTGATTCTATGATTAATAAAGTTACATTTAATGTTAAGGGACCTAAACATCATACCAAAACTTTTCTTTTCCTCTAAAATTTACCAAACATAAAAGTACAGTTTTATATCAACCTATGAGTGTTCGGTCTTGTGATTTAGGAATTAAATTAGAATTTAATGTCTTTCTAATGAAGTTATACCTAGCAAAAGTGTAGCTCTTATTTCAACAAATGAAATAACCTGTCTGAAAAACCATGACTGTTTCATTTAACCATTTTCTTGGTAGACCTACGTTCCATATCGTGATAGTAAAATGACCAGAATCCTTCAAGATTCACTGGGGGGTAATTGCAGAACCACAATTGTTATTTGCTGCTCTCCATCTTCATACAATGAATCTGAAACTAAATCTACTCTTCTGTTTGGCCAAAGGTGAGTAGATGGCAGTATTTTGCTCTTACTATGCTTAGAAATAAGCTCGGAATGAGAAATAAGGAAGTTACTGTGTTAAGATTCCTGAACCAAATTAATTGGAATGTTTACTTTCTTTCTGTAATTGTTCAGTGCGCATGTGGCAGAGTGTTGTGAACTATCTCCTGTTGTAAAATATCCTTAAGGTGGGCAAGATCCTGAGGATTGTGTATTTCTGGAAGGACAGCGTATAGTTTGGTCCATAATGTGGTTTAATGTATAATCTTGGAGGGTAAATAATACTATCCTTTTCTTTAAGTGGAAGGAGGGAGGAAGTTCTCCCCTGCTAAGTTGAAGGTAGAGCCTGTCCTCTGCCACCTTTTGATAGCATGTTGAATTACATCATCTGGTCTGTTTCCTGTATCGAGCATTCCAGTGACGTTTGAGTTACTACTTCTAAATTCCTGTGTCATTTGTAATTGAATTTATAAGTACTCATTTAAAAATTGGTGCTTTGTTAGGTATATCTCTCCTTTACCACTCTATTATTAATGCTTCATCATCATACTCCAGTTCCTGACCACTGGATTTAATCACTTCATTTAGTAGAGCACATTACGAAAGCTTTCATCTTTTTACTTAGTTCACCTTTTCTTCCAGGTTAGTTTACCTCTTCCACTTTAGTTTAACAAGATAGTTTTCTACCGGTCGTTTCTGTGGAGTTTTTTATTATGGAAAGTAGACTAGATGACTTTAGAACTCCTTAAAAATCTGGCAGAACGTGGTTGGTTACTGGTTGTGGAGTAATGACTGCATTCCACAGCAGTGGAGGGGTTTTTTCGTTTCCTTTTAGAATCGCGGAGGTCTTTTCCTTTCCTCTTAGTACTTCTGAATAGATTATCGGGGAGTGTCTTCCAGCTGTAGCTCTGTAGTTTCACTGTCTTATGCTCTTGACTTCAGCGGTTGACAGAGTATGCTTCTGTCTCAGCCACCATAGTTAGTGTGGTGTATTAATTCAGCCTCCTAGGGATGTTAAACTTATGCTAAAACCCTCAGCTGTAGTAACTGAAAGCTAGATAAATACCATGTAACTTAGGAGGAAATCATGTGTCTTTTGGTAGTAATCACTCCCAATAAGACTTTCCAGAAAGGTGCTTATTGGAGCCATAATAAGGGGGCTGTGTATGAAATTTCTAACTGCCATGTAAGCTTTTTTCCTTTTTTTGATGTTTGAGAGGTGAGTAGGGGACCATACAGAAAAATTACTTAAGTGATGTATGGCATTAAAGTGAAAGCTACATGCTAACTTGATGAAGATATCTTATTAGTGCCTGTAGTTTCATCTCCAAAGCTGATGTCTTTGAATGAGATTTGCCTGACTGAATGTAGACAATCACATCTGAACTTTATAGCTTGTATACCTCTTCGGTTAATGGAGATCTAGTAACTGGATTTTTAGATTGAAATGAGCTGTTTCTTAAACAGACTAGATGATTTACACCCTTAAAAGTATTGGTTTACGCCCTAAAAGTATTATGCTCTCCATTGGAGAAATGTTTGCTGGGTGTGGTGAGTGCTGCCCTTTGTTCAAACCTGTGCGCTACTGTCCTGACTTGAATTTTCAGGTCAAAGTATGCACATAAATTCTTCCAGCTAAACCAGTTTGACATTTTTCAGCTTTCCCAGAGTTTATTGTACTGCTCTGTCCATTGACAGTTGTATCAATCCACTGGAAAGAATAGTAAGTTAACAGGGAGTAAAAATAAGCTTTTGGAAAAAGTGGGAATGCTTACACTGTCACCAGTGATATAGTGAAACCTTATTCAATAGCCTTTAATTCCTTGCTTTAACAATGAAGTTTCAGAGCTTTTTTCTCTTTCTGTGTAGAGCAAAGACCATTAAGAACACAGTCTGTGTCAATGTGGAGCTCACTGCAGAACAGTGGAAGAAAAAGTATGAGAAGGAAAAAGAGAAGAACAAGACTCTGCGTAACACCATACAGTGGTTAGAAAATGAACTCAACAGATGGCGGAACGGTGAGAAGCAATTTTATTTTTGTTCTGCAACCTTTAGGCAAGACAACAGACACTGAATTAGTCTTCAGAATAGCAAAAATAACTAAGAGCACTATGTAAGATAGTAATAAAAAATATTAAAGCTAGGATATTAGATTGACATTGGAACTGCATATTTTTCACTATCTTGCAACTGAACAGCTTCTAATAATCACATAACGGCAAAAATGTCTGAAAGTCTATCAGTGTTGGGTTCTTCAACACTTGATTTGCTAACACAGTTAGTTACATACATTCTAAAAGCTTTATTTTGGGCGAGAAAAAATGATGTTAATTGTAAATGCAGAAACCAAGTAAAATATTTCCTCTGGTTTGGTTTTCTAATTCAAATTAATATCACGAGATCTTACCCTAATTTGAAACTCAAATGTGGTAATAGACAAAAAACCCACCCAAATCCCAAAATTGCTGACAGTACAGAACATGTGCCTATTCTTTCTTTCTGAATAATTAACATTGATTGAAGTGTCTGGCAAAATACAAGTTATATATGAAGCGTTAAATTGAGGAAAAAAGGAGCATAGGTCATACTTACAGGTCTATTCTGGAGTTTAGCAGCTATAGCAGATGATTTTGCGATCTTGCAGACAACTGCACACATCCTGATGTAAATCTGAAAAAAATGAGCTCACTTAAATGAGCTTAGTAGAATGTGATTTTTAATTTTTTGATTATTTATTTATTAGAATCTTTCAGAGCTGGTGTGAGGCCACACCTGAAATGTTAAATATGGTTCTTCCAGAATATTGACACAAGATACTGGAGTGTTGGAAGGAGCCTGCACCTTCCAAAGACCGCATAAAATCTTTCATAATAAGGCACTAAGAAACTTCATTTAGTTTACCAGAGAAGTGCCTTGATTAGCATGTGGTATTTTTTCTATGTGAAGTTAGTGAAGTGTTCTCATAAAAAAAGACTTAATGAACGTAAAAGGATAAAAGTGTAACTGAAAAAATATTTTAAATTAGAAACAAAGCAATTTAAAAGTAAACATGGCTACCTAGCAAAACAGACTGCCAAGGGAAAAGAAAGGATTTTCTGTCTTCAGGATAAGTTAGGTGGCTTTCTAGAAGATACTGTTTGATGTGAGATTTGGAGCTCATACAGTAGCTGAGTGAAACATAATATTCTGTGGTAGGCAGGAGATAGTTTGAATGATCTAGTGGTCATATTTTTACTATGTAATCCTATGAGCTCGAATACTTATGAATCATGGAGCAGCACTGTTAGTAGGAAGCATGTAATACTTCTCAAGGCAAACTTTATGGAATAGACTTCACAACTAGCTATGCTAAAACATAAGTGCATTATTTTCTTTAAGGGGAGACTGTACCAGTTGATGAACAGTTTGACAAGGAGAAGGCCAACTTAGAAGCATTTGCAGTGGACAAGGATATTACTGTTATTAATGATAAACCAGCTACCACGATTGGAGTAACGGGCAATTTCACTGATGCCGAGAGAAGAAAATGTGAGGAAGAAATTGCCAAACTATACAAACAGCTGGATGACAAGGTATGCCATGCTTATTTAATGTATGACCTCTTGGAAATATGTCTTGAACTATGTTATGTAATATTTAATGTGCCAGTCTTCATTTGTTAGTAGAGTTTGCTTAAATATTTGCTGGGAATGCTTATTTTAATTCTGAAGCTCTGATTAAGAGGAATCAAAGTTACATTATCTGTGCTAAGTGAATACCCTTTCTTAGTTTCTCTCCTTCCTTTGCTGAAATTACTAAAAAAAGGTCCTGAAAGCTGAAGTATCAGTACATGGGAAAAACAAAGATGAAAACGTAAATTTGCAAGGAAAAGTTAATGAGAATCTTGAATGGTATTTCTGCATTCTGGGTGTAGAACATTCTTAGTTGATTGTTAGGAATAATCATAAAATCATAGAATGAGTTGATTTAGAAAGGACCTTTAAAGGTCATCTAGTGCAGGCTCCCTGCAGTGAGCCAGGGACATATTTAACTAGAGGAGGTCGCTCAGAGCCCTGTCCAACCCAACCTGAAATGTTTCCAGGGATGGGGCATTGACCGCCTTTCATCATTGATAAATTTCTTCCTTACATCTAGTCTGAATCTCTATCCTCTTTCAGTTCAAAACCATTACCCATGCTCTTGTTGCAACAGGCCCTTCTAAAAAGACTGTCCCCATCTTTCTGCAAGGTCTCTGCAGAGCCTTCTTTTCTCTGGACTGAGCAACCCCAAAACTCTCAGCCTGTCCTCATAGGAGAGGTGCTCCAGCCCTCTGGTAATTCGTGTGGCTCTTCTCTGGACCCGCTCCAACCGGTCCATGTCTGTCTTATGCCGAGGACTCCAGAGCTGGACACAAGACTCCAGGTGTGGTCTCACCAGAGCAGAGTAGAATGACCTCCCTCAACCTGCTGGCCACTCTTCTTTTGATGCAGCCCAGGCTACGGTTGGCTTTCTGGGCTGCGAGGGCACGTCGCTCATGTCCAAATTTTCATCCACCCCTGACCTTGGAAATACCTCTGGTGTAGATGGACCGCCGTTCACATCCTTCATTGACTGGCCTTCCACATCCAGAGCCTCACAACCTGTTGTACAGAGGAGGTGAGGTGGGCGAGGAGGGAATTCTCCTGCTGCCCTGAGGATGGACTTGCCTCCAGTCACTCCTTTCATTTAGGCTGCTGCCTTCAGCCTGGCAGGGGGAGGATACAAGATCCCCTTGATCTTGGGTGTTTTCTAGTGGGTGCTCCTGTTCCTGTCTCAGGGAGGGCAGAGCTTGGCTCCACCAGTCTCTCTCCTGCTCAGCCTCCCTCATGCTCCTTAACCTTTCTGCTTCTTCTAACAGCTCTGCCACCAGACTGAGCAGGCTGTCTACCTGCTCACAACACACAGAGCTGTTCTCACCTCTGCCACCCATTACCGTGATAATTGTACCAGGAAAGGGAAAATAGTGAGGAAGCAGGAAAATGAGTATTTTGAAGACAGCATTTTTTCCCCTTTCATGTTATGCATATTTTATTTAAACATATTTTAAATTTAAGCAGTAGTGCTGAATTTGGAGAGGAAAAAATCTTTTAATTAAATCTTAATTGTTTCTTGAAGTTAGAACAATTTGAAGGCAACTTGCAAACCCACAGGTATAAGAGTTTTGTCTTTGAAGCATGGTGTTTTACAAATATGTGCCAGGTGAAGAGCCTAATGGATCACCAAGTGAAATCAAAGGGATTGAATTTTTACTTTTTATTGCTTTCAGTAGTGTAGTTGTCTCAGATTATGGGAAAGTTCAATGTCTAACAGGTACTGTCTCTTAGATTATTTTTCCTGAGTGGTATTTGTCAGTTTATTGAACACAGTCTTACTTGAACTGCAGGATGAAGAAATTAATCAGCAGAGCCAACTAGTAGAAAAACTGAAAACACAAATGTTGGATCAGGAAGAGGTGAGTTTCAGTCTGGCATCTTTATTCTGTTTTTGTTTGTCTTTCCTTTAAAGAAATTGAAGGTACTCTGACTAGGTCACAGTATATGACCAGGGAGTAGGATGAGAGCTTCCTACCATACAATAACTCTTTTTTATTCCTTATCTAAATGCTCTGCCTATTCATTCCCCGCACTGTGCTAATGATTAAACTTAAAACAGTTTACTTGAACCTTAAGTATCAATGAAGACTGGAGGAACTGAAACCTTTTATGCAAAGACATCAGCAATTGTTTTCCACATGCGAAGTTAGTTTGTCAAAACTGAAGATGCCTTAATTTACTGTAAGAAATCTGTTTTAAGATTTACTTTAGTCCATTGCTGTACAAAGAGAGAAGGGGAAGGAGGGAAATGTAATGGTCCATAATGAAAAAGGAAGTACCTTTGTGTTACTTCCAGCCGTGCTTGCTAGAATATTCAAACAATTTGTAGGCACTTGTTGCCAATGATGTAACAATGAAATGGGGAACATACCTATTAATAATGAAACTGTTAATTTTAGCTAGCCAAGATACTAGAAAAAGATAATTCTGTATTGCACAAAGATTAAAATAATAGTGTGTATGTACCTGGCAAGAAGGAAATGGGTTGAGGACTCAGGAAGTTTGAGCTACTGTTTAGTCTTATTTAAATAAATTTCCCACTTTAGTGACTGTTCACTTTGTCTGTTCTTCAGGGCCTAACAGTGTTAAAATGCTGGAAGTTTAGTCTCTAGTCTGTTGACAATTTCAGACTCAGGAGTAGTGTTCAGTGGCTTCTCTGAGAACTTGCAGCATTCCATGTGCATTTCCAGTAGCTACCCTTAGGTGTCTTGATTTCTAATCACTTCCATTTTGAAAATACTTTAAAAGCTGAAGAACTACATGTCCTTGGCATCCTTATTGCATGATGCTAGACACTGAAAATGTAGATATAAGCTATTGCACTAGCTAAAAGCATTAATAATACTCAACTTATACATGGAATTTTCTTGATGATTATTTGTTGCTGTAATTTTAAATAAATCTCTATCAACGTTGCAGCTTCTAGCATCAACCAGACGGGACCAAGACAACCTGCAAGCAGAGTTGAATCGCCTTCAGGCTGAAAATGATGCCTCTAAAGAGGAGGTGAAAGAGGTGTTACAAGCCCTTGAAGAATTAGCTGTCAACTACGATCAGAAGTCTCAGGAAGTAGAGGATAAGGCAAAGGAATATGAACTGCTTAGTGATGAACTCAATCAAAAATCGGTACGAGACTGGGATAAGAAATTACTGGCAGTCTTCAATATAACTTTTCCTGTCTTACCTGTATTTCTTGCTTGAAGTCATTTAAAGGTTTTTCACTAGGGAAAATGGGAGCCTAAGTCTAAAATTTCTGTAGTTTTGGCAAAAGATGGTTTTCTAAAACTCGTATGCTTCCGAAAAAATGCACAGTGAATATTGACCTTGATAGCTCTCATCTTTTTAGTACCTATGACATTTACTACCTGAAGAGTATTCAGAAAAATCCTAGATGTCGGAAGTTAATAATTTCAATACATGGTAGTGATCTCACTCAGTTTTGTTTGTCTTTCTCATACAGTTGAGGTAATCTTCATTTAAGAATCTGCTTCTTCCAATCTTGAAATTGCAGGGAGCATGCTACAGTTTTTCTTGAAAGGAATGTGTATTTGCATGCTCTATTTATGGCATGTACAATAACTTACCTTGGTGCCTTCAAAATAGGCAGCTTATTTTTACATTCTGAAAAGGAGTAGCCCTGAACACTAAGAACATATTCCAAAAGATTGCCCTGGTTAAAATTCAGATGCTGCAGCATCAGTCCCACAGAATTAATACCACATGACTCCTTACATACCTGCAGACTTTCTTGATTGACAGTTTTGATAGCCAGATATTTGACACACTTCAGTCAGTTTTAAACAATTAATATTCTACTGACTGTCCTAAAACTCTTAAGCACTGGAAAGGCTCAGCATGTTTGGCATTGCAGGCAGAATGTATGACGGCGTAAGTCTCGTTCTTCTCTGTTCTTGAAGATTGAGCAGATGAATGTGGCTTCCAGTTTTCAGTTAGTAATATTTGACTAGATAGAACACTGGCATTAAAATCGATGTTCACAAGATCATTAATCAACTCTTTAGTTAGCTCAGAATACTTAGAAGATTAATCTTTATTGGTAACTTACATCATTTGAAGGTGGCTGAAAGTCAGATGATTTCTGGTCTTCCTATTATGGGCAGTATTTAAAATTTGATGAAGTAGGCTGGCTGCATGTGTGTGTGGTTTGACTTTCTTTTTTTTTTTTCCTGGGATGATTTTTTTATTTGATTGATGTTGATTTTAATTAGACAGTCAAATGATTCTAGAAAATATAAGTAATGTCCATTGAATGTCATGAAGAACTCAATCGACAGGAAGGCAACAACTATTCTGAGATGTAGTAAGATTAAGCCGCTTCAGTGTTCTCAGTGTGTCACAGCTAACTCCTGCGGTAACCATCCTCCGGCATCACTGGCTGAAACTTTCCTGCTGTGAAACTTCTAGCATTTTTTTTAAAACTGGAAAACAAAGAGCAGACAACTTCTGGGTATGCAAGCTGCTGAGCTGCAGCCATTGCAACCAAAGCAGCTCAAACTAGTTGAAAAACTGCTCTAGAGTAAGTGTGGTGGTTATGAACTCTTGGAATTGGGTGCCATTTTTTGATTTGCAGGTAGGAGAAAATTAAGAGGTCTTCAGGCAACACTGAAATTATTTTCCTTTACCAAAATATGGTGAAAAGTGTTGGATTTGCTATCATATACCTTTTTCCTATAAATGCAATTCTCTGCAATATTTAACTGTATATAACTCTGAATGCTGTTTGACAATGTTGATGTGCATTTTGTTGCAGAGTTGTAAGATTATATTTTGTGAGCTGAAGGCCTCTGTCTCCACTACTTCAAATCTATTTCAGAAGAAATACTTTCATGAGTGTGTTTTGTTTATTAAAGTGTCACTTCTTTTACTGTAGGTCACTCTAGCCAGTATAGATGCAGAGCTTCAGAAACTTAAAGAAATGACCAACCATCAAAAGAAACGAGCAACAGAAATGATGGCCTCCTTACTAAAAGATCTTGCAGAGATAGGAATTGCGGTAGGAAATAATGATGTTAAGGTAAGAATTAGTCAGTGCAATTTTTAATGCCATATATTACACATACATTGTGGATAGGTGGTCAGTTTTCTCAGTATGGTGAAAATAACCACCACTGGAAGCCTCTTGTATATGAATAATTTGGGCATAAGCTTATTCATTGCTTATACTGTGACTTACCGAGGTCTCAAACAGAATTTCGTTACACATAGACAAGGAAGAGCAGGTATGATTTTTTTCTGAAATAGTGTTTTCGCTCACACTGTTAAACTGCTGTATGGAATGGTCATAATCAACAGCATTGGCTTGTGTAATGCTGACCTACAGTGGCAATCAGGATGATACCTCTCTTTCAGTTTCTCATTCCATTTTTTAGTATAAGATCAATCTAGAAGATTACAGTAGGGCTAGAATGTGAGCAGTGTTAGAAATCTATAGTGAACTGTATTTTCCTCTTTGACTCACTTTTGCCTTTTTTTACCCACTTTACCTTTGTGCAAACTTCTAAATAAGCAATCAGAAGACTTTTTTTATTTTTCAAGTTACATGTTGGTGTTTAAATGTTTTGATTATCAGCTGAGGTAGGGGAAGTGTGCTGGGCACTAAGTTGCTCCAGCTCATCTTTAATTCTGTTTCGTTATCTGAGCTTTCTAAATGTGTCATTCTGCACTTTTCAGCAGCCTGAGGGAACTGGCATGATTGATGAAGAATTTACAGTTGCAAGACTGTACATTAGTAAAATGAAATCAGAAGTAAAAACAATGGTAAAACGTTGCAAACAGTTAGAAGGCACACAGGCTGAAAGCAATAAGAAAATGGAAGAAAATGAAAAGGAGCTGGCTGCCTGCCAGCTGCGTATCTCACAGGTACGTGGTTCTTTACAATGTATTTCCTAAATGTTCTTTTGAATTCATTAACCTGATGAGAGGTGGGGTGGGGGAGTTGCAATTTCTATTTGATCACAAAGCTTTGATCAAACAGCCCCAAGACTTAGCTGTATCCTTAATATTCTCTTCGATTTGGATGCTTCTGAGTAACTATGTGGCAGGATGTTAGAATTTCTGCAATATGCAGCCTGATAGTGCTCTTGTAGCACATGTATTAAATCCTAGGGTCCATATGTTCCTCATCACGGGATCCTGTGCAAATACAAGTCTTAGAGCAGCAGTGGCTGGTGAGCACTCTGCCTGCTGATGCAGTGGGTTGGAAGTGGGAGAGGTAGCAATAGCGCAGGAGATTTACAGTAAACTTGCACAGCAGATCCAGTGTGAGAGAGGCCATTTTAATGTGGCTGTTAGAAGTTGTATTACTGATCTTTTTTAACACTTCTGATAATTGCAATCAATTTATTCAATTTAATTTTTCTTCATTTTGTTCTACATACAGATGACCATCAGGATATGCACATTTCAGTGCAGTCTTCTAAATACAATGGGCCTCTCTTGCCTCTGATAGTATCTGACATTCAAAATATCTCTTCTCCCAAACAAAAAATGTGTTTCCTTCCAATCCAGACTAAAGACATTGTTTTACAGATGACATTACACATCTCCTTCAGTAGTTGTATTCTTCTTAGACCTTAGCTGGCACCGTTTTTGTTCTGAGATCAGGTTACTTGTTTAAAAATCAGTTTAGACTGTTTATGCAGCTGTAATTGCATGATACCTAGTTCCAAAGTAAATGAATCTTTCCATTCCACAAGCATGAAGCCAAGATCAAGTCATTGACTGAATATCTTCAGAACGTGGAACAGAAAAAGAGACAACTGGAAGAGTCTGTGGATTCCCTTAATGAAGAATTAGTTCAACTCCGAGCACAGGGTAGGAGTTGCTTCCCTACATCCCTCCCGCCATGTTAAGTATATAGTGATAAACAGGGAGTTGTTCTGTTTATTTAGATCAAAGGACAGAGCTATAGAATGGCTTTCTGCTACTGAACATGCAAAATTGATGGAAAAGCACATTTGCTGTTTGAAAGAACTACTGAGGATAGCATTGAATATGCTGATTTAATTGATCTTTGTGGTGGGAGGAGACTTTCACAAATTTTAAGATGTTGGGAAGGGAAGAGGAAATTGACTCCGTCTTCCCTGTGATCACCTAGCTACCTGGCTGAAATGGGTTTTCTCTGTCCCTACTAGAAAAAGTCCATGAGATGGAGAAAGAGCACTTAAATAAGGTTCAAACTGCAAATGAAGTCAAGGTAAGTTATTTTCATTCTTTGTTTTGGTTTTTTTTCTAAAAAAAGTGAATTATGGTAACTTCTTAAAGCCTATACTGTTTTTCCTAATAGCAAGCTGTGGAACAGCAAATCCAGAGCCATCGTGAGACGCATCAGAAACAAATCAGTAGCCTAAGAGATGAGGTTGATGCAAAGGAAAAACTTATCACTGAACTTCAAGAGTAAGTAACTGTCATTGTTTCTGTAGTGCCAAATGTCTCTGGACTGTGTGAGTAGAGAAGCAGAGTGTGCTGGGAAGGAAGTGGCAAGGGCTTCCTCCAGCAGTGACTTTATAACTTGTGTTGCTTTACTGAATGTCACATCTGACAGATTCAGGTGATACAATATTTACTTTCTGTGTTCAGCCAAAACCAGAAGATGATGCTTGAACAGGAACGTCTGAGAGTTGAGCATGAGAAGCTGAAGGCGACTGATCAGGAAAAAAGTAGAAAACTGCATGAACTTACGTAAGTGAGAACAGTGCCTAAACCAAATGTGTGAGGGGAACGCTTACTTTTTTTTTTTTTTTTTTAAAAACTAGTGACCTAATGTAACGAAGTGACTCTCGCTGTGTAATATGCCTGTTAAAGAGAGAGGCCTTCTAGAAATCTGACCATAATCTTCTTGGAATGTTTCTAGAATATCAGTACCAACCCCTTTCTGGTATATATGAATTTTTCTTTACAGAAGTTAAAAAACATGATACTTAAATTTTTTTCAAAAGTGTATGCTTTTTGCTCAGGTTTAAAAACACACTGTGGCTTTCAGGTTTTCGTCATAGAAGTTGAAATAATCAGAGAGACCTGGTTGGTCTATACTGGTAAACAGTAAGCAATGCTTACTCTTGTTTTCTTTTTTCCTTTTAGCCTTATTGTGAAATACAATGTTGGTTTAACTGACTGAAATTTTGATAGCACTCTGGTCTTGTGAATCCATCTTATCCTGATTTATATGCCACAGTGATTACAAAAGTCCCATTAGTTACTATAGTTTTCTTGTCTGGTAAGATTTGATATACATACCACGTTATTCTTATTTCACTTTGCAGGCTAAACTATATGTAGCATTGATCCCTTAAAGGCATTTCCTATATTAGGAACTTTCTTCTTCGAAAGTCTTGCAAAAAAAAAAAAAGTAATTTGGAGTTCTGTGTCCTGCTCTAGACTTTTTGAATCTTGTTTTCCATTGTATGTCATTAGTTTCTTGCCATACATATTATGTGGAATATTTACATTTTATTCATTTTTTGGACTTAGAGTTGTATAAGATGCCTGCACCTACTTTTCCAGTGAGGTCTGGAAAAATTGGTAGGATACCGAGATGTTCTTTAGAATATTTTATTACCTCAAATGTTCAATCATTTAGCTGTGAGGTAGTAGTGGAACTGGCTGAGTGAGGAGAAGTTTGAAGAGGAAGAGAAGCTTTTTGGCTACTGAATAGGAACACTTCATTTTCATGCAGTCCCTGGCCTTCCTATTCCAACCTTGAGTCATAAGAAGAAAAGTCCACATTCCTTTCCTGCAACTTGTCATTTTAGTAATTGCAGTGGCTTGTAATTTTGAGAACATTAGCAATGCAGTAAATGCTTTCACATTAAATAGGAAGACAGAAGCTCTGTAAAGTGATAATCATTAGGTTATATTCCTGTGAAATGAAATTGTTGTTTATGATGCTAACCCTGGCAAATGTGTTGGGGATGAGGTGGTAGAATAACACAAAGCAAAAATCCTTAATCTGTCATGTGATACGTATCGTGTCAGCTGGTCAGAGCTAAGAGCAGTTGTAGAATAAGATCTCCCCAAGTATTCATCCTGAACCTCACTCCTGAGTCTATCTATGTTAGAAACTTATAATTTATGCATCTGAATGCACTTGTTTGTATTTCTTCAGTATTAAAAGTACTTCCCTCTTTTCCTCCTGAAGTTCCCCCATTTTACCCCCCCATATGGAGTTCTGAGTGTGGTGTTACCTGGTTACATCCTTAATTGAGGACTTCAACTAAAAGACATTTTTCACTTGTACCATATAGTGTTTATCACTCTAGTCTCCTAAATCATGAAAATTGCCAATTTTGCTTCGATATTTCAAGATGAATTTATTCTCTTTTAGGGTTATGCAGGACAGACGGGAACAAGCCAGACAAGATTTAAAGGGTTTGGAAGAGACTGTGGTAAGATAGTCAGAATATATTCTAAAGCAAATGGCAGCATTGGCCTTTTTATTCCCGTCAGAGTTTTTTGTGGGGGCTTGTGTTTGTTTGGTTTCTTGTTGTTTTGGGGGGAGTTTGTTTTGTTTTTAATTTCTTGTCTTTAATTGTAGGCAAAAGAACTTCAGACTCTTCACAATCTTCGGAAGCTGTTTGTTCAAGATCTGGCTACTAGAGTGAAAAAGGTAACCTGGTGCTGTAGTGAAACTTGGTGTTCCTGAGAATGCTACATAAATCTCAGTTTACAACTAAATTAGGAATTGATCTTTATGTGGTGTAACTTTTCAGACTTGATCCTAATATGCAAGTTCAGGTTTATACTCAGCCTCCTCTCTCCCTCCCCTTGCCTTTGTTACTGCAGAGTGCTGAGATTGACTCGGATGATACAGGAGGCAGTGCTGCCCAAAAACAGAAGATTTCCTTCCTTGAGAATAATCTTGAACAGCTTACAAAGGTTCACAAGCAGGTACAATGAGGCTTAACTTCAGGTTTTAATTAAACAAACTACTTAAGAGACGTGATTACAGAAGTGACTGAATACATGTTGGTCATAAAGTGTTGTAATTAGTGTCCTACATCTTCAGTGTGTCACTTGATGTAAAAATAGACTGAAGTTTTTCTGTAAAGTACATTAATAGCTATTTTAAGTACGTTCGATATGTTACAAAATAGCTGCGTTTAAACTGAAGAAGATCCAGGTTAGTGTTTAGAGTTAGTATGTTCAGCCTGTCTCTGACTGAAGAAGAATGTAGACTGTAAGTGCCTATGTTTGGGTAGCACGTTCTTCCACAGTAACCGATTTTTCAAATGACAGTATTACTGATGAGCTATTAGATTTACTAAAAGCTGAAGCAAAGACAATGTAGCAGCCCTACTGCTTTGCCTGTTCCCAGGGCACAAGGGTTTTTGGTTGTCTCTCCCTGTGAAGAGAGATACCAAGGAAATAATCGACTCTGGTTTTGTAGCTGGTACGGGATAATGCAGATCTTCGCTGTGAACTTCCGAAACTGGAGAAGCGACTTAGAGCTACAGCTGAAAGAGTTAAAGCTTTGGAGTCTGCACTGAAGGAAGCTAAAGAGAATGCTTCTCGTGATCGCAAGCGGTATCAGCAGGAAGTGGATCGTATAAAGGAAGCTGTAAGATCCAAGAATATGGCCAGAAGAGGACATTCTGCACAAATTGGTTAGTAAAGAATCCCTTGCTCCCTAAAGCTTCACCTGTCTCCTGATTTTTATTTATTTATTTTAATATTTGAGCATGTGTGCAGCTTCCCACTATAGCTGGAACTGTGTGTGTGATCATGATGTATTTTCTACCACGAGTTGTATTTTGCTTAATAGACTGTAAGTGTGGGTGGTGGTGTGTGGCTGTTTGGGGTTTTTTATTATTTATTTTAAATGGATCTCTTCCTAGTACCTGGATTTTTGTACTGACCTAGAATTCTAGCCTGAGCTGGTGTTCCATTTCGTAGAAGAAAACAATACACTGAATATGAGTCTTAAGTCTGTAACATCATTCCCATTCCAATTTCTAAGAGTAAGTAGGTATTCCAAAGCAAGGAGAGAGCTTAAGCCATTACCTTAAACTACAACAGCAGCAAAGTTGTCTTGCTGTCTCTTGATTTCGTTGGGGAGAGGGTCAGACAGAAACCCCCAATTAATGTCTGAAGTTCCCCAATTACCTTTTTGGTTCTTTGTTCCAAATCATGTGGTACTTACTCCACAGTCCTCCCTAAGGGGAAAGAACAGAAAACCCAGAAATCTGCAGTAGCTAGTACTGTTTCTTACGGTGTGGTGGGAAGGCGGTCCTGCTCCCTTGGTTCTCCACCTGCCATTACGCTGTCAAGTGCTGAGGACCAAGAGGGTGTGTGATCTGTGGAGGACTTAACTGTGCTTATTACATTATTGTTGTAGAAGTAACTATGTGTTCCAGCCCTTTTGTTGTCCTGTGTCAGGGCTTCAGTAATCAATACACTTAAGTGCTACTGCAACATAGAAGAGCGTTGCAGTTACACTTGCTCCTATTCTGTAGGTTTGCAAGGAGCTGTTGCAGAAAAAGGTTACAATTTTTCTCTTGGTCACTTCAAGTAGTGGTTTGAAGACAGGCACTTTCCTGTCTGTCTCTCTCTGAAGTGATCTCCAAGAAGACAAACAGAATTCTCTAGTGAGCTTACCACAGGTATAAAGCCTCTTGTTCTTAAATGTCTAGATGGACTAGTCGTGTCTTACTGGAGATCAGCTTCCCATGAGGCAGAAATTGAGAAGTGTTTCTCTGATGCAGTTGCTGCCTGTAGTACTTTATATCCACTCTTACCTGCTGAAACTTTAAATGCCTCTGTTTAATGTTAAAGAACTTTGTAAAGTCATACCACTGTGCATGTACTGTTAAGAGCTAATGCAAAACTGATTGAAAATACAGTTTGTCAAAGTGTATGCAGCTCATGGATTACCTGTCAAAACTACTGGTTTTGAATTCAGTAGTAAAGCAAGTTTTATTTTTCTATTGTGTTAAGAGGTTGATGAAGCAGTGTTATCTGTGGAGCGATCGGGACACAGAACCACTTGCAGAGCAGAGTAATTAGTGACTTACCAATCAAGTAGATGTGGGAATTGCAGCGGGATATAATGATTCTTTACAGGAACGTAGCCCTCATGAACCTTTGTCTAGCTATAAGTTTTATTTGAATTCTTATTGCCAAGAAATAGGACTCTCACAGGGAAATATGTTAGGTGGGGCAGATAATACATGTGAAGTTTGTTATAAGAAGCTTTGCTAGATTTAGTTCTAACAGGGACAACAAAAGCAAAGTCTCTCTTGTTTTTCAGGGCTTGTTATTGTTGACACTAATCTGTTAGGTTCTCAGAATACCATCTGCTAAACTAATTTTCTTATTCAAAGTGCATTCAATTTTGGTTATTACATTTGGGATATCGTAAAATAAAGCATTGGTAAACTTGAATAATCAAAGGTAAAATTGTGTCCTGTTTCTTTTCACGCAGCTAAGCCTATCCGTCCTGGCCAGCATCCAGCAGCTTCTCCTACTCATCCAAGTGCAATTCGTGGCGGGGGTGCGTTCACTCAGAACAGCCAGCCAGTTGCACTGCGTGGGGGTGGAGGACGGCAAGACAAAGTGTAAGTTGGTCTTGTAGATTTATTTTTTTTAAAGTGTGATTAAACCGCTTTGCATTAGTTTTGTTACAGTTTGTTCTGTAGTGTAAAATCACTTGAAAAATCAGATTAACTTTTTTTACAGAACTTCATAGAGGACCAGTATACATGTACATCTGACTAACGCCGCTGCTGCTTTTATTATAAAACTAGTGTTGGTTGTAAAATGGTAGTTCTGGAGTTGTTCTGCTGGAGTGGAACAAAAGGCAAAACCAGTCAATTGGAGACACTTAGCAATCAGAGCTAATAGCTACTCTTTGGGAAAGGAGTAGACAGTTGAAATTCTTTTGGCTTCCTAGTATGGTTAAAATACGGTTTTCTTCAGAAAAACATTCAGTGATGAAATAAAAAATGACCCTATTCTTATATGCTGTTTATTTGCTGTTCTTAATGTGTTTGCACACTGCTTTGCATGTCAGCAATTTGGAAGCATTTAACAGGAAGATTCGTATCTTCATGCAGTAAATTTAAAATGTTAGCCTAGTTAAAATATGTTAGAGTAATTGAAATGAATATATGCACTTATTTGAAAATGTCTTTTAAGTACCAGGCTGTAATTATTTAGTATGCTTAAGTTGCTCACAGAATCCCATCACTTTTTAATTAACACCTGCATTATAGTTGGTGTGTTGTTGGTGACCTGACAGTAATGCTTTGCTGTGCTCTCAGTTGTCAGCTTCACTTCTGAGCATTTGTATAAACGCCTTCTAGGTATCGCCTTAGTTAAGGTTATCTGCATCTTCAGTTTGAAAACATTCCTAAAATCATTGTGTTGTACTTGAATCCTGAGTGCTGCTTTTCTGAGGGGCTCCAGAGCAGCTTACATTAATCTTGTTTCCATTTGTTTCTTTCTCTCCAACTCAGAGAAAATCAGGCTGTAGTACTAATTAGGGTACCTGGTTCTGTTCAATAGTGTCTCTTAGTAAATAAGAGGCTGAAGTGATACGTATTTTAACCTTGAATAACATTTACCTTGAATGACCGAGGAGCTGGCAGTTCATGGATTTTTGATTATGTTGATATAGTGAAATTAATTGTCAGGTAGCTACTTTAACTGTGAAGGCAATCTAGCTTAGCTATCCAATGTAGAGACATTTCAAAGTATGATTGACCCAGTGTATTTTAGATGCCTACTTCAGCACAAGTTTTTATGTGTTCTGATGTTGCCTAGAATTGCAACTGAAGAGACCCTGTTTAGTCTCACACTACTTTAAGACTACTTACAGTAGTTGATATAATCATCAGTAAGTAATTTTGAGCTTGCATCTTGCTTTGGAGAAGAGCTTTCACTCTTTGTCCTGGGGAATTTAAATAGGAGACTTAGCACTTTATGTTTTGGATTATGTGTAGATAAATCCTGAAGGAGTGGAAAATTGCTGAGTGTTGGCTAGAACACCTTTTTAACAAACAAACCAAAAAAATCACATGTAATATACTTACAGAATCTCTTAAGCAGCTGTAACGCTTTCGTATCTTTTTTTTTTAATGTCAGCAAGTTACCTGTTGCTGTAGAACCAAGCAGAGTTTAGCGCTTAAAGGCAGGAGAGTGATTGTCGTTTATTCCACTTCCTTATTTTTGGAAGAACTTGTCCCATATGGAAATAAAGAAACAAAACTTTTTTAAAATTTCATTTTGTTATTAAAAATAAGTTTGTTCTGAGCTTGTGAATACTTAGGTAGCCAGTATCTCATCTCTTTTTTTTTTCGTTTTGTTTTTTTTTTTTTTTTCGCATTTTTTGGGATTAATACAGCTACTAAGCATCTGAACTTATGGTTAGAGAAGAACTTTTTGTACAGTAGGACCATATGTACTGTTTTGTTAAATGATGGATTCTAAATGTATTTTTTTAATGCTTCCAGAATATTTTACAGAAATTGTTGTTTCTCTATGCAAGTCTGACTTATTTTTAGGATGATTAATGCCAAATGATCTCTTCATTCCCGTTTCATCTTAACAAAATAGCAAAGTCAAAACTTTGCGGCAGCTCGTAGATATTATCCAGACAGTTCTCACTAGCCTGGAAAAGTAGCAACAGCCATGGGAAATGGAGCGAGGTTGTAATTGGTTTGTGTTTGAAATGTTTACTCTGTTCAGACAATCAAGACTGGATATCCAGTCAGTTGATGGTACTGGAAAGTTGTTGGTAACAAACAGCATTGCCAAAATGCTTTGTGTTGCATAATTTCTGATTTTAAAGTACATGTTTTATTAGCACTTATCTGAGTGGTCTAAGAATTTGGCTTTTAAAAGCTATGTAACTAGTGCATACAGTCTACTGTAAATGTAAATAACTTGGAGTTTTGGACATATGAGGTACAAGCACTTAACTGTTCTTTTTCTCATTTACAGTTGCTGAAAAGTAAATGCAGCATGAGGAGGTTTGGATATTGTGTAGAGGGAGTCATTCCATGACAATAATCTCTCCTTTTGGGGACTGTAGGATTATTTTTTGAAAATGTATAAATTATACCTGGCCTGTACAGCTCTTCCCCCTTCCACAAATTCTGCTAACCGATTCCCCCCAAAAAACTAGAGTGCAATTTTGGCGTCTTGAAAAATGACACGTTACTTAAAGTGTAGCTCTGCTCATTACACAGTTTTGTCTTTCATGTCTTAAATTTAGTCTGCACTGTGCCAAGCTGAATGTACGTTGAGAAGATCTTAGTTCAAATTTTCTAGTTTAATTTGTGTACATCTTACTGTCTTAGGGAACGTGCAACAGTGTTTAAGCATACTTTCATTTTTATCACTTCACGTAACACTACATGTCCCACTGAATCAGAACGGCACTCTACCATTTTCTTTTGCAATGCTGCGTCGAGCATTGGAACTACTTTTCCTTGTACAGTGTACGAATACTGAAGTGTGCTTACGACAACTGCCGCCAGGCGCTGCGGTCGCTATGCCACAGAACTAAAGAGTTCAACGTGAACAAGGCTGTTTAACTGTTATCTGATTAATTGCCCGTTTATCGGGTAATTTAGAGTTAAATATTGTACAGTAATAAGAGTAAACTGAAGTTTACAAAAAAAGGCTTTGGCGGTGGATTATCCCATCTGTCCTGCTCCTGATTTTACACACAGTACAGTCTGGTGGAGTGAAAACATTCTGCTTCATTCTGATGAGCCTGTCTGTCCTTTTGTCTGTATCTGTGACGGTTCACTTCCGCTATTTTATAATAGTGAAATGAGCGCAATCGAAAATTGATCTTGGTATTCCACTACACATACAGTACTGGAATTTTGGCTAGAATTTTAACTTTCAATGAAAAAAAAAAAAAATTCAGCAAATGGCCGATGAATTCAGATACACTAATAAAGGATACAACTTTTAAAACTCATGTATCTGGAAATCCCAGAGACGTGTTTAATAAATAAAGTGCTACCCTGAATTGTATTTGTAATCCATTTGTAAGTAGATATATGAAATGTCCAAAGTAGTAGCTGTTGAATATTTTTCTTCTCTTGCAATAAAGTCCTGTAAAGTGGCTAACAAAATGACACACGGGGTTTTTTGTTTGTATTTTTGGTTTTGAGCTCCAATATTCCCACTGAGCTGAATCGGGGGTTTAAAATTTTATAGTAAAATTTGCCTAACTTATTTGTAGGGTTTAGCCACTATAATCTCTAGAACAGCCTTCTTCTGGATAGAAGTTGATTACCAAGTCTTTGAGAAAGAAGGAACTTAATACTACTGAAAGAATTTGGTGAGCTTTCCACACCCAGTTGGTACCACTTTGTGTGCTGGCATCAGTTATTGTGGAAACAGTAGAGACACTATGACTGTTTGGACAGCAAATCACTTTCAACTTTTTATAATATAAATAGAGAAAATATTTATTATTATGATGGAGTGTAGCCAGATTTTAGACCTTGAACCACTTTTTTCTATGTCTACAGTAGTCTGAATTTTTAATAGTTTGATTTTTAAAAGTTGAGTGTATCAGGAATCTCACTATTTTGGAGCTTTCGGCTTTTAAGACTGTTTTGTTCATTAAGGCTGCCAAACACTCCAAACTTGCAGTTGTTTTAGAGCACGGTTAAAGGCGGCAGGCGTACTGAGGAAAGAAAAATAAAGGAACGGCGACCTGTTCTGAATGAACTTTCTCATAATGGAAAGAGCACTGTCCATTGTCTTTCTCGGAGTTAACTACAGGTTCTCAGACCTTCATTGGTTAAGATGCAATCATAAACAAAACAAAAAACCCCACTTTCTTTACAATACATTCAAATGAAGCAGGATTTTTTCTCATGCCTGTGAATGGGGGTTTCATTCCTGTAGGTAATTATCTTGGGTTTTGGTGCTGAAAAATGCTGTGTTTAAAAAAACTAAATGGTAACTAGCCTGTAGCTCAGTGTACATCACCTTTTTGTATTTAAACTTCTTTTTTTATTTTAAAACTGTTATGAAGTTTACCAAGAACTGCCTCTTAAAATGTAAAATAGAAATAAACAGAAACAACCAACTTTTTTTGTTTTCTGGTTTGGCTGTCATAGTTCAGCCAGACAGGACAATTACTGGTTTTTGTAAATTAAAATATTCAGTCTATATGGGGAATATTCAACACTGCTGTTTCAACTTGCAGTCTTTGAATTATTCTTATTTTTATGTTCCTCTAGATCATATTTTTTAAAAGATGGTTTAGGATAGGAACTTGGTGAAATAATATTTATTTCTGGTGAACAACTAAATTATTTACATAACTTAAATGCTGACTCACTACTGTGTGTAACTCTAAATTTGACATGAGGACAAGTCTACCTGTGGAATATGATTTAACTTCAGTACACTTAAGATGCATTAAAACAATTGGTTTGGGGAAGACGCCATATAGTTTTAACTTACCTGCATGCTGTAAATGTATTTGTGTTTAAATAAAGAGAAGAAAAATCTTTAAACTTGGTGCATTTATTCAGTCTTCACCCCTCATTGTTAAATCCCCGTGTAATACCTTTTACTTGAAAGGTTTCATGACCAGTTCTCTCTAAATTGTGATCATTTTGGTGTCTCTAACCTATTTCAGTGTTTGTAAATACAAGTAAGCTTTCCCACACACAACTATGAATATTTAAGTCTTAAAGTTTTCAAGACTGTTCATGACAGAAAAAAAACCACACAAACAAAAAAGGGAACCAAACATAAGAATAAAAATAAACCCCAGCAGTTGATGCCTGTGGAAATGTTCTGAAATTGATTACAGCCACAGAAGACGATACCGGAATTTTTGCCTGTGGAGTTTTGAGCTAATGAATCTTCCCGAGCTCCCTCCAGGACTGTTCATCGTTTTATCTCTGACCGATCCTTGCTGGAGGGAGTGACAAGTGAAGTGGGACTGGGCAGAGTAATGTGAGTTGCTAACTCCTTTTAGTGGTTCGCTATGGCAGTTGAAGGTGCAGAGGGTATCAGTCAGCTAGGCTATCCGGTGTGATTGGGAGAGAAGTCACCTGAGGAAGAAAAATACCATGCAAAAGAGAAGAATAAAAGCACACACAAACAACAACATTGTAATACAGCGTATTTAGTCTGTTTACCTTTGGAAAGGGAACTAAAAGGCTAATGAGCATAAAGGGGAACAAAAGGGCACGGTGTGGCACAGCTGCCCCTTGGATGCTTTGCAGGTGTGTATGTTTCAGCAGCATACTCCCTGTAGGGTCTGTTGTGCTCTACACTGTGTCGGCACACCCCTGCTGCGGAACGGAGCTAAATCCATCCACTGTCTTCACCCAAGGTACCAAGGGAAGTGGTGATACGTACCTCCAGCAAGGGAGAGAGCAGCATAACTCACTTTCTCTGCATTCCTAAATCCACAAAACAGGGGGTGGAAATGGCTTGAGGGTGCCCACGAGTGCATGTTTCAAAGAGCTATTGCCACAGCATCTGCTGTGAGTGACGTACCTGGGAGCCCCTGCCCTGTTTTGAAAGTCAACTCAAATTGTCTCCTGTATTTGGAGACAAATACACATCAGAGCTGATAACACCATATTGGAGATACCCACAAAGCCACTTACCCTTCCAATGCTTGCTAGATTCAGCTTTTGTCAGGAGCAGCATTAAAAAGTCTCTTAAAAAGTAAATTAGCTCAGCAAAGTGTAAATGTTGGCATTTTCCTGTCTGCTCTCACCTCCATCAACAGGTCCCGTTCAGCCCAGGGCGGGTGTGTTGGGCTGCCAGGACAGGTGTTTACACAATCACTCAGCATCCTATTAACAAGGGTGTTTGCAGAGGATTTTGTGCTGGTCTTCTGAGAGTGTGTAAACGATTCTTTTAAATGCTTTTCCTGGAAGAAATCCCCATCAGCAGAAACCATGAGAGATCTTAGCCTGCTGCCCTGGAAAGCTTGATTCAATCTCAGCTTAGCAGGCGGCCCTTCTGGTTTTAGTGTCAGCCCCGGGCAGCAGCCTGGTGACCATCTGTGTTTCCCTGGGTTGCAGTGGGGACTGCAGAGGGTGACCCCCCGCCTCTTCCCACTGCTGGAGGGAAGCTCCTTTGGGAGAGGGTGTCCTCTCCTATACGCTCTGAGAGCTGATGGCTTTCTAGCTGCCCAGGAAAGGACTATTTTGTTGATGAGTCTTCAAGGCCACAATGAAGTGTGACCACACTTTGTCTTGTCATTACTTGGGGCAGTAAGAACAGATTGCCTGGCTGGGGTTAAAATTTCAACGACGCAGATCTAGTTATTGACAAGCAGAAAATAACCTACCCCGGGCAAGCTCCTTCTGTGGCTACTCCGTTAACCCGAGACCTCACGGATGTGAGAAAGGAGAGGGCTGCACGGGGGCAGGAGGAAGGGATCCCATGCCCTGGGAACGGCTGGGCCAGGGATCCAGCCGCTGAAGCTGTTGGATTATCAAAGCCCCGTTCTCTCCCTTGCCTCAGGGCTCTTTTCTGCCTTTAACCCGAGGCGCTAATTTGCCAGCCGGCCGCTTCCNGCGTTGGCCTGGAGCGCCGGCAGCTCCGCTGCGGGTTCGCTTCGCTCCTCCGCTTCGCTGTCCCGCTCCGGCCCCGCGCGGGGCTGAAGCTGTACCGCCTTGCTTCAAGTTGCCGGGTGCATTTCTTCCTTTGAAGACGTCTGTGTTTTGTAGCGGTCCTTCTCTTCCCACAGACCTCTTCCGCAGCTCTGATTGCAGAGGGGACGCCTCAGCAGGGAACAGAAGCACCGCTCTTGGCCTCCTCGGCCCTCGGTGTGTGAGGGTCCTGGCTCCCCTGAGGCTGCTGACCCCGCTTTCCTGGTGCAGCTCAGCCGGCCGTTCTCCTTTTCAGCTTTTTGTTGGCTCCTACAGAGCCTCACGTCCCCCAGAACCCCGACGTCCCTTGGTTCCCAACACGTCTTAATGCATCCACTCAGCCCTTCCTGGGCTCTCCTGAGGGGAGAAACCCTACGGACTTCCTACAGGTGCGGTATCACTGCAGACTCGCTTGATGTGTGTGTGTGGCCTTTATAAAGTCACTAAAATGAAACCTGTAGAATTCATATTTATGCTCAATATCCAACTAGCTCTACTACCATGACAGTGAACGTGCAGCACGAGTGCCATTTGTCACAAGGAGCTGCACTGAGAGCAGATCCTCTGTGTGTCATTCAAGATCATGATATGTAAAGCAGTGACTGTAAAATTTTTGTATCCCATAGAATTGAATCTTGACATTAAAATATTGTGAAAAGCTGCATATTATGTTTCTGAATAAGTACCAGAATATTCTCCTAGGCATTTTCCACTCTTTATTTAAACCATTCTTTTTCAGGAACGTGCTTGGAAATGTCACGTACTGTATTTGAACTGCAAAATAGTCACATAAGATGCAGAAAGTCAAACCTGTGCTGTGGATGAGTCATTACCAAATCCACTCATAGGTGAAGCTTTGAGACATTTTTGTATGTTTCTCTCATTTCCATCCAACTTATCTCCATTGATCCACAGACATGAGCAGCACGAGAGAGGAGGAAAGAGTCATTCCTGACGAGGAATGGATTTTTTTCCCCATGCTCATTATTGTAGAGGACTGTCAGATTCCCTTGGCAGCCCATACAATAGGCTTGCTCTCTAATAAATGCAGATAGCATTAAATTAATGTTTCATTCCCATGGTGACAAACGGTGGTATCCAGTTCCAATGCAGGGTAATTCAATGACAATATGGTAGGAAACAATTACCTTGTCTGTTATGGGCTAATCAGAGATGCAGAGTGTTCAAATTGGACTCAAAGCATCCATGAAGCTTGGAGTGGGTTTATTAACCTGGAGACACACTGGTGAAAATAAGCTTGGAACCAGAAAATAAGAGAATATGCATAAAAAAAAAGAGTCGAAGCATGTAAAAATAAGCGTAAAACCTTGAGTTGATTTTAATAAAAATTTAAAAAACAGACATAAAAGCCTGAGTCAATTTAAATAAAAATTTTCCTTCTACTCTTCATCCAGCTTTAACTGGAACCCGTGCAGGAGCCGTCAGGGGAGGAGAACTGTATCCACACCTGAGTGCAGGAGCGTAAGTAGGCATGGAAATGAAGAAGATCCTTGGTTCGTATGGTGGGTTGATGAAGCTGGTAGATATCAGGCTACCAGCCTGGTGAAATGCAACTTTACTTTGTCTGGTCAAACTTTGGCAACCCAGGATAAGGCTGTAGAGAACCAGACCGAGAGGTGTTTGAATGATAGAATCCTAGAATCAGAATGGTTTGAGTTGGAAGTGACCTCAAAGACCATCTAGTTCCAATCCCCTGTTCCATAGGCAGGGACACCCACTGCTAGACCGGGTTGCGCAAGGCCCCATCAGTTTGGAAACCGAGAATTCCGACAGACAAGAGCAGATATCCACAGTAGAGAGACTCTAAAGGCTGCTGAAGCCTGAAGGGTGACTGGAGCCCTTCAGTACCCTGCTGTGCTGCTGGGAAGGGAGCTGCTGGCCCTCAGGCAAGACCTGGCTCTGAGGTTTCTCTCTCTGTTTTTCCTCTGCTGCTTTTGTCCGCTCCCAGTGGATGCAGAGCTGGTGGGCCTTCATTAGACCTAACAGGGAATGCATCTTTCTTTTGAATTTATGATACATACGAGTAGATAGTCTAGTGGGAACGAGATACTGAGTTCTTGAGACAGCTTGCAAAGGAGAGATTTTGCAAGGATGGGGAATTCAGACTTCGTTATTACAGCTTGCCCCAGGGTTTTGTTCTGCGCATCAGCAGTTCTGCAGGAAGGGAAGGACCAAGGGTTCCCCTTTCACTTGCGCTCAGCTGTATATGTTTTGTGTTTCTGAAAGGCTGTTTTTCTGTGTGTGTTCTCAGTGAGAACAATGCTTGCCAGTGCAGTTAGTGCTAGGATAAAATCTTATGGGTGCTAGTCGCTATTTTCTTTTCATCAGATACATTGCGCAAAAGCATCTTATTCATGTCCCCTAGAATTATTCTTAAGATTCTCATCACACTGGGGTTTTTTTTATTAATGAAAGCTCTTGGAGCCACATCTGGCATGTTTTATTGATCATAATCTCATGACTAGAAGCTCATTTTGGTAGCTATGGCAACAGAATTTTTTTTTTTCAAATGTCAACATAACTTCACAAAGAGTGGAGTAAGGGGGAGCAGATCATTTAAATTACTGAAGCAGCTAATAACTCTTTTTTTTCTGTAACCAGTTCTGAGTTTTCTAATTTGATACAGCAAATAACAGATAGGAACAAAATCTTTTGATAGGTACATCTGCTGTGGAAGCTCATGAGAATAATATGGATGCTCATGGTGTCTTGAGAGTAGTTTTTGCTGGTTGTGTGTTGCTTCCACACTCTCCTGGGCTGCAGGCATCATGGGCGGGCTGAGGGCATGGACCCTAGAGAAGTACCACAGAGCACATACTATTCACAGCTCCCCCTCTATTACCCAACCAGGCAGGGACCTCTAGCACTGCCCACAGCAGCAGGCCTTGCTCCAGATCTTGGAGGCAAGAGGCACTCTCAAGATGTGCCTAAAGGTTAGGGTGAAATGTTATAGACTGAAATTATAACCTCCTGTGAGTGCACCCCAATGTCAAAAGCCCCCTGTGAGGTTAGTGCCACCAAGTTGTTCTTATCAGGGATTTTCTCAGGTATGTCTTCTGAAACAGAGGACCCACAGGTAGCCTGGGCTGTTGCAGGATGACTTTTCCCTCTGCTTCAAGCCCCAGCGTTTGGCTCCGAGAGCATTCAGAGCAGTGTTTCTTCATCCTGCCTAATAGCGGCATCCTGCTAGCACTTGAAAACGTTGGTGCTGGGACAGTCAAATGAAGCAGTGGGTGGATGCTGTTGCCTCCCTTGCTTTCCCTTAGGGCTTTCCAGCAAGGCAAGCAGAGAACCGCCCTCAGCCTCCAGCCAGAGCAGAAAGTCAGATCCCACTGTGGCTGCCTGCCTGTTTCAGATCCGCAAGAAACTACTTATGGGTCTAAACAGTGTTTTTAAAAAATTCCTAAAGAGTCAGCCCTTGACATCATCTTTTCAGCAGCTGAATAAAATAGCCCTTTGGGAGTGCTGGAGAGCACAGCCCTGAGAAAGCCGCAGAGGGCAAAGGGCAGGCTTCTTCTCTAGGGCCCCCCACTGCTCCCCAAGTAGGGGCTGGAAACTTCCCTTCGGCTCCCCATTTGGTGATCAGTTCAAAACTCTTCTGTGGCCTTGATGTGTTCTCCCAATTGACGTGTTCCCCAAGTCCCACTCCCGGTGCGGGTGGTCCCCTGGAGTGCACAGCCTCGGGCAGGGCTGAGCTTCTTGGCAGCACCCCAGAAACAGCCTCTATTTTTTATTATTATTACTATTTTGGTTTGGTTTTATTGTTGTTGAAATCATGCTTGCAACTGGAGGGCAAGTCATCTAGGGGCTCTGCTGCTCTAAATATCACCTATTTGAGCCCCACTTTTATGCAATCCTCTTCCCTGCAGTCTCACTAGCAACGCAGTGCAAGGCTTTCCCTGCAGATGCCCTTTCCACCGAAGAAACCCCATAGATCAGGCTCTTATTTTCACCCTGCTCAAAAACCAGGGGGAGCATTGATCAGGGCTTTTTTGCACTGTCTTTCCTGGGCTACGTTAGATCTCCATCCACCCCAACAGACGTCTGCGACCGGGTGTGAGTGCATCTGCCTTTGCCCAGGCCACTTAGGCCCAGCCACTGCCACAGCATTTTTTCCCTGTGCAGATGATGCAGCTGCTCATGCATGTTAATCCCAGAGCCAGGTCACTGAGCGGGAACAAGGCGAGGATTGTTCCTCCAGAGTACAGGGGAAAGCGGGAACGCAAGGCACGGGGAGGGGAGAGGAGAGATGCCGCGTCCCATCCCAGACAGCAGCAGAGGGTGAATTGTGTCTCCATTTCCCTCTGGGTAATACCAAGGACTGGCTGCTGGAAGAGATGCTGGAAGAGATGCCAAGACCTTGTTGCTGCTGCATGAAAGGGTGAGTTGGCATGGGCTGGCGCTGACTTGGTGAAACATGTTTCCCTTGTGCTGCACCCACAGAGCACCCCGGGAAAGGAGATAACCATCGGGAAGATAGGTAACCATGGTGCTGCCAGGGATCTGACACAGCGAAACACTTCTGCCGTTGTTGGTTTCTGCTGGCTGAAGCACACCTCGTTGCCAGGGCAGGTCCCTCGCTGCTTTAACCCTTAGAAATCCGGGGAGATGAGGTGGTGGGTACAACATCAGCGGGAAGGACCAGCCTGCTACGTAGTTAAGGGTGGGCTCCATGGTGCCTTACTTCGAGTTCAGCCCGTCAAGTGCATCACTGTGAAGAGTTTGCAGTTTTATAAGGCGAGAGCAAAAATGGAAGAGTAAAGTACATCCATAAAAGCAGACAAAACGGAAGTGTCTTTCTCAACGACAAAATGGTTTGTGGTTGAGGGAAAATCGAGGGGACTTCATCAGAGAAGTGGGTGTTGTGTTGGGCTGGAAAGGAGTAAAGGTGTGCGGAGCTCTTCTTTCCTCCATTTCTTCCCCTGCCCTGCATTTCCTAAATGCTATCCCAGGAACAGCCTTTCACCTTAAGCAAATATTTTATTGTATTAGCCTAGCTTAGGGCCTCTAACAGAGCAGAACAGTGTCATTGGCGGGATCATCAACAGAAAATTTAGTGTCCACTGGGAAGTTTTGGACTCGTTTAGATGTCGTGTTGGGGGAGATGGTTTAGGGGTGAGCTCTGTAGAGTAGGGTTAATGGTTGGACTCGATGATTCCAAGGGTCTTTTCCAAACTGAATGATTCTATGATTCTATGATACAGACCTCAGATATTTTAGAAAAGATTAATGAGACCACCTTTTACTTTAATTCATGTTGTATCTTTACAGCAGTGCAGGTTACACACCACTACACACATGTAAGAGGAGCCTCAGACAACATCATAACCCAACATTTAGGCATACTCATAGCAACCTGCCCTGACCCTGTTACCTCCTGCTTTTCCATACCCATGGTTGTCAAAGTCCCTACATGTCTGCCACCTTCCAGGCCACTGAAGCCAGGGAGAGGGAGGTGCTAACTCTTCTTACAGGCAGATTTGGAAGTCTGGTGGCAGGGAACATGCTGCAGGGAATGCTTTAGTATTTGGTATTCAATAATTATAGGAACAAGGATGGGAAAGGGCTTTTCTATCTCTGCTGCTGAGTGGTGACCTCTAGGCCAGAAACTTGTGCTGACTTGACCCAGTAAATATTTATGGACTCTGTAATCAAAAGGGAGAGCTTCCACAGGTGGAGCTGAGAGGGTAGTGAGAGCCTGCAACTGCTTTTGGGTGGAGGAAGGGGCTGGACCAGAGTTTCCCACATCTTGGCTGACTATTTAACCACTAAACCAGAGGGTGAAAGTAGCAGAAATGGAAACCAAACCCATCACCTTAAATGAACCAAAACAGAAAGTCATGATTCAGATGTGGGTCTACAGAGAGGATTCCCTACTCCTACTTCCTATAAACCTTCAAAAAGCTCAAAAGCCTCCCTTTTATTTATTTTTTTTCAGATATGGGATTAGAAAGAATGTTTGCAAAGTTTTTAAGCCCTCGTGGGAAGTAGGGATGGTCTCTACCCTCCCTGGCAGATATTCCAGCAGCTGGCTGGAGCACGCTGCCCTCCCTGAACTAGATTTTCATCTTGTAGGTAGGTACCTTCCTCTGCTGTGTTCCCTGGGATGTTCTGAACACTAGCTGAAAAGTTAAATATTACAGGGTGCTATTGCAGCCTAAATCATCCCTGTGACTCTTGTCCGTGGTTGTAGCCAGTTGTGTGTGATGATTATACCAGGATTGTTTTCTAGGCTTGGAGCCTGGAAATGCCAGGCAGAGGAGGAGAGCGGGGCAATGCGTTTGGCTGAGGAGTTAGTTGGGTTTGTCTTCTGTATCTGTTACCGATAGGATCATTTGTATTTGACTCAGTCAGCCCTCACTGAATACACGCGTTAACAAATACTCACGAAAGTCAGACAGAAGCTGACCAAATACTTCAGGCTGCTCACAGCACCGCACAATGTGTACAGTATTTAATCAGGAACACATATATGAAAATACGTCTGTATGTACGCATACATGTGTGTGAATGTATGCATGTACATGGATGTTAGGATTTCTTATTCCCCGAGACAGTTATGTTCTGCTGATCTCTGATACAGAAGCAGCTGTGTGGACACTCTCTGGGTGAAATGACCTCACTCATGGCATGAGAGTGGGGCTGGGCAGGGCCGTTCTCTGCTGCTCGTGCAGCCCCGGCCCACGCAGCCTGAAGTCAGCGGCAGCCCCACCAGTGCCCGAGGAGGCTGCAGCCAGAGGTCCTCCTGCTTCAGGGAGCAGAGCAACCGTGGCCGAGCATCCCCCTGGCTGGCGGGAAAAGAGCGGCTTCGCTGCCCTAGCGGGGCATTAGCTGCTTGAACCAACTGGGCCCAGGTTGGGCCTGGCGCCAAGTGTCAGAGAAGCCGGTGGTTGATCTAATACAGCCACTTCCAAGGCAGAGCCTGAGTTGGCAACGGTCCTGCGTTTCAGGCTCCCTGCTGTGAATGTGCTGCTCCCTCCATGGAGTACAGTGAGCATTCGTGCCCTGAAAATGCCACGATGCCGGGTCATCCTGCCAGTGCTGGCAGCAACGGCAGCAGCAGCAGCAGCCTCCTGTGCCAGAGCAGAGTGAGGGGGTGGCCGGCAGTGCAGGCACCGCGCTGTCAGGTGGCACTGATGGCTGCTGCCACTTCTGCACCGGGGCGGGGTGGGGGTGGTAGGAAGCTGCTTGCTGCCACTTCTCTTCCTGCACAAGCATCGCCAGAGCATCACTAAAGTGGAAGACCTTGTCCTGTACTCTGATTTACTTGGAAGAAGATAGGTCACTAAATATTGACTCACTCTGCAACGAGACTAATATGTTCCAAACAGCTGCAGGTCTGTCCTACCCTCTGAAATATTCTTGTGGGGGAGTGATGTGGAACGTGTTCCCCTCTAAAACATTACTTGCATTTGATGCATATGCAATATGGTCCCTGAGATTATCCCGGACTGTCACAGGTTGGAGATTCTGTACATTTTTTTTCTATAATAGCACTTCATACTGCTAAACATTTTCAGCTATTTTTTTTAAAAATAAAAAGCAGACAAGCAAGTATTGGGAAAGTCTTGCTTGAGACAGGGAAAGCAGCTCCTGGGGGAAAAGAGTTTTTATTGCTTTTAGTTTATGAAACACTTCACAGAGGTCAGACGTCTTTTCTGTGTAAAGAGCGCACATGGGGCTACAGGATGATTTTCTGAAAGTCTCATACTATATTATTAGCAGAGATAGAGTATGTGTCATTAATTGGGCATTAAATAATTAATTGTAATAACTAAGATGCTTTTGGAGGTGCTGCGCTGGTAGGGTTGTGCTCAAACTACAGCACTTTGCTCTTAGTCTACCTCTTAAACCACTCTGGAAAAGATATTCACAACATCTTGCCCCTGTCTGTACAATTCTGCTGCACTCACTGAGCTGTGTCCTGATCCTCTCTATCTCCCCTTGCAAAGGAGGGCAGGCCTCTAACCACAGGAAAGGGAATGTTAAAAGAAAACAAAACAAAACAAACCAGCCAAACAACTCCCCACCACCACCTCAGGAAAGGGCATTGTGCTTGAAGGGAGCAAGTCTGCTCACCCACTCCCCTGTGACTCACGTCCTTGGTGGCTGTGCGCAGCAGCCTCGGCACGGACCGCAATCAGGATGTTGATGGATGCCAAGGGCAGCCATGGGCATGTTTAGACTAAGAGGGAGGTTCGTGCCTCGGGTGGCAAGGCTGTGGCACACATCCACACATCCACACATCTACAAATCCACACATCCACATATCATCGTTCCTGACGCAAAACAGGCACGCACCAGACTCGACACAGCCGATTAGGGACACTGAGCTTGCTTTGCGTGGACTTTTTGAGCGCTCCTGGCTGACAGTGTCCAGAGCGGCACCTGTGTGAGAGCCATAACCTGAATTGCCCGGTGGTTCGGTAACTGCAGAGGTGCAGGAGGTGGTGTGCCAGAGAAGGTGCTCAGCAGGGAGGAGCCCATGGCACCGGCATGCTCCAAGGAGTGGTGACTCAGTGGAGCGTGCTGCCGGCCCTGCGGCAGGCGTGGGTGTATGCCGGCCGCCACGCTCCTTCCTGGAAGGAGTCTCTGCTGCCATTCCTCTTTAAAAATTATGAAATTAGCTTGTTCACAGGAGTATTATTCATAGTCATATTTCGCTAGATAAACCTCCAAGTTGGCTGTGATGCCAGAAAAGTTGTGAGGTTAACACGTCAGGGCATCAAAGTTGCCTCTTCCTACTTGACAAAAGCATGTATGAATTTCACTCTCACACTGTGGCATGAGGATGTACCTCCAGCTGGTCCTGAGCATTTTGCTGGCACTGCTTCCCTAAGATTCATTGCATTTTTGTACTTCTTGAATGACTAGCTTGGGTATATCGAATCTTTGATGCTTTCCTACTAACTCTGTGTGTGTGAACAGGAGGAAGTATAGAAGCGCTCGTCAGAACAACAGTAATTAGTTGCAATTTCTGAATTGAAATGCACAATTAATGCTGTGTCACATACCAAGTATCAGTCATGCAATGAGAGGGTTGTGATGGCAATTAGGAATTCCAGAGATTTCGGGCAATTGCTGTGCCAAAAATCCCACTCAGCTTGTACAAATTGTCCTAGGCAGTATTAATCCTTTGTGCAGCATCAGGCAGAGACATTGCTTGTTTCTCACAGCAACTGTCTTGCAACCCAGTCTCCAAAAAGATGGCAGTTCCTCTGTCCTGAAGCACATCTCTGGGTGATAAAGATGCCCTGAACCCAGTTGAGAGCAAACTCTCTCCCTGCAAAAAACAGTCAATGAATATTAAAGGTCCTCCTTCTTACCTTTCTTCCTCTTGTGCAAACTCCCCGAGCCCCCTCCCTCCCTCATGAGCTTCTCCCCTTCCATGGAGAGCGAGGAGTGGACATGCAACAGGTGGCCCAGAGCTCCAACCCGCTGACCCATCCAAGAGCAGGGGCACAGTGACGGCAGCGCCTGAGCAGCACTTCCCTCCACCAGGTTATGTGAGCGTTGCACACACAAGACTGACAGTGAATGTCTCTCCCTTATGGCACCTGGGAAGGGAAGAGACCTCCTCACCTGTCCTGGAAACATGGAGCATGGAGAGCCCCCAGGTCCTGTGCTCTGCCATGCTGGATGGGCTTGAAGCCTGAGAGATTCCTAAAATCATGTTCTTTTTGTTCTTCGAGGCAATTGTGCCAGTTTTATCAAATGCCAGCAATTCTTACCTGCTGCCTACCAGTTTGGGGAACAGATGTCAGACTTGCCCGTGCCATCGGAGATGTGTGAACAAAACTGATCTGTGCCTGCCTCAGTGCCTGCAGCTCAGCAGTGCTGTCCACTGAAACCACCAGGTTATGCACCTCATCCATGAGTATCCTACCTTCCTTCTTACACATCCAAAATACCTGCACTGGATCTGAGACACTTTTGCAATGACTAAGCTCGCAAGTTGCCTACCAATTGCCACTGAAGGACGGCTCTGCCTGGCTGATGCCACTGCATTTGTCCTCTGGTCCCATCAAAGGCTTCCAGCATCATAGAGGCGCTGCCAGACTTGTTCAGTTTGGGGACCCAACCTGAGATTTCCCAGTATTTGGGTTTTTTAAGTCATGGTGAATGTTGGGGCAGGGAAAGGCCAAACTAGCTGCCTACTGAACAATGAGGGGCAAACAAGCAGTGTCCCCACTGAACCTGAAACTTAAAATTATACCACTTTTAATATGCACTTAATAAAAGAGGGAGCTCAGTGCTGGTGCAGACAGCACAGTGTCCAGTGCTTGTCAGAGGGAGGAGGAGGAGAGGGAGAGTGAGCTCCACAGTTTCCCTATTAGCACCACTCCTGCTCTTTCTTTTTGATTTTCAAGAAAGCAAACCTGTTTTTTCACCAAATGCCTCTCACCTCTCTACCCCAAACTCTTCACGACCTGTTACTGTTTTTCCTAAAGCATTCTGAACTAAATGCTGCTTTCAAATCTGTCCCCAAGCCTGCTGGTACTGCTGGATCAGCTTTTAAAACATTCCACCCCTCTTACAATATTTATCGCTCCCACTTTGAATAATGAGAGATTAATTTAATTTTGCATCTTCTTTCACACGGTAATTGTTACAAAATCTCTGAATCCTGATGCAGTATTATCAAGTGGCTTCTACCAGCTGCTGCAGCAGGAGGGCTGGATCCACACACCACTGATTGCTTTTGTTTTGTGGAAGTTGTACAGGACTCAAGAAGAGCTAAGTATTATTTTCACTGCAGACTTTTACAGGTCACTAAACTGACACCTGCACTAAACCAACTGCCATTATTATTCTGAACAGGAAGGCAGCCCCATCCCAGCATTATAAACTAGTTTGAGAAAATTACTGACATTTTCAGTTCAGCAGCCGAACCAAAATGTTAATCAAAGAAACAAAGAAACAAAGATCAGAGTAAGCAATATGCAAAATTTGCAGGTGTTTCTTTTAGGTTCAAAAAGCTTTGTCCACATAAACCATCCCATCTGATCTAAAGCAAAACATTTTCTTTCCTTGAATTTATACAAGCAAAAATAAGGAGAGGCTCCATACACAGATCTGCTCCCGCACACTCTAATTTATCCCACACACAGAAGGAAAAGATGGCCAAAAAAAGGGAAATTTAAATCCATATCTGTCATTTAAGATCAATGGAGACTTCCCTGGCCCAGGAGGGTTGGGGACAGCCATATTTTTAGGGGCCAAATGCCTTGGGAAAGACAGTTGTTCCTCTGGCTCTTCTCCCTGCCCCGCAGCAGGTTTCCACGAAATCATGTGAATAAAAGCCTTTGTAAGGAGAAAGGAGAGAGGGTCACAGAGATAAGCTGGAGGGGACGATGCTGGCCAGATGCCAGCCAGCGCCACGCTGGCAAGTCCTCCCTCAGAAAGCATCTGTGCCCCCATTGTGCTGGGTGAATGACAGGGCTCTACCAGGATGTCACGCTGACCCAAAATGTAGCCGGTGTGTCCAATTGACCAAGAAATCATGTCTTGTTTGGGGATGCTCCCCTGAATAGCTGGGTAATCGCTGCTCTATTGGCTAAATGCTCCCTAATGGGTGAGGTTTCATTTGGAGTAGATGTGAGTGAGTCTCCGATGCCTAGGGCTGAGTGATTTTCAGTGGTGCAAACTGGAACAGCCTCCAAGGGAGCAGAGCCAAGAGGATCCTGCAACATCCCCCACCCATACTGGGGAGAATTGTCACCAACAATTAATCACGTTTTTCTTTGTTTGTTTGTTTGTTTTCCTAGAAATAACTATTCGGGTCAAATTTATGAACAGTTTTGGGATGACCGAATTACCTTTGGGGGAGAATTTGCCTTTTCCTTCCAAGAAACTGCTGGGATCTGCCTGTAAATTACTATTATGAGCTCTGAGGATCCTTTACGCAGGTGGAAACCATGTAGAAGAGACGAAAGTGAGATGAAACATTTTCCAAGCAAAGATATAATTAGGGATTAGAGAGACTGATCCTACTGCATAGTATAATTAGGAGATTATGGCATGGCATTGGCCTGGATTAGATTTGACAGAAAAATCTCCTGCTATATAAAGCCTTCCTTTTGAAATGGAAACCTGTAAACAAAAGGTCTTCGCTGTCTGAAACCCATGTCCTACTGCAATCTCGTGCTGCTAAGGCTTGCATGTTGAGGAGTGAATGGAAACTTGTGTGGTCTCCTGGGTTAGAGGCAGAGAAACCCCTGATGGGAGGTAACCACTGGCTCTCTCTGCTGCTTCCCCTTGCCTGCAGGGAAACTGGTCCCAGCTGAGACTCCTCCAGTGTCCCCAGCCCTCCCTGGACAAACCTATCTTTGAGCCCCTTCCAAGTGTCAGCAGCATGGGGCAGTGGGCATGAGGACCCCCTGCTCTGTCTTCTGGGCAGGTTCCTGTTAGCATCTCTCCTGGGGTTTGGGAAGACACTTGAAGGGTACTCACCATCCCCTCCCACCCCCTCAGCCCTGGGCATTGCATGGGAGGACAGAACTGCTCCCTTACATAGTAAGTGGGGCCAAGAAGGCACCCTGTGGACTGGTGGGCAGGGAGAGTGGGAGAAACCCGCCTGTGCACAGCCCCTGTGCAGCGTTCTGCATCTGCCAAGCCAGCCCCTAAAGCAAATGAACACAATTAAAATTGTGAGAATCAGCTACACAGATTACATTCCCTTACCTCCTACTCTAAAGCGTTTCTAAATTCAACAACTCAAAAAAAATAAAAAAATTAAATCATACCTCTAGATGGACCACCAGCAGGACAAGCTTGGTGTGCTCAGTACCATTAGTTGATTAAGTCTTGCTAAAAGTCAACAACACACTCCAGTGAAGCATCCCCCAAATCAAGCAGTAAGACCAGTGCTGCCATTCATCCACATTTTTTTCTTTGTGGTGCCAAGAGTCATAGATTCCCTGAGAAGAAGAGAGAGGGGAAGCCTTGTGATTTCCCGCACCTCCCAGCACTTTGCTCCAGGTTTCTTTGTCGTGTGCTATGGTCACAGCAGCAGCAAAGCTGCCCAGTTCCCAAGGCATCTTCTTCTCTCCCTGTACCACATTTTTCTTTTATCTAGTATTAACTCTTCAGCACAGAAACCACCTTTTTACTGTGTTATATGACACATATGTTACTTGTTCACAGCAGTATAGATTGTAAATGTGAGCAACTTTGAGTACTTTACTTCCTTCAATATATACTCTCCAGCACACAGGTGGATAATAAAATAATCATCTACATCTTATGGTCAATTAACAAGAATAAATCCATGGATGAAAAGCATGTGACAAAAGCCCTGTGACCTCTGCAGATCCATTTCCTGTTCCTCTTTCTGATGCTCAAAAATCAAAGTAAAGTTTCAACAGCCTTCACATGTAAGTGCCCGATAATGAGAAGGTCTTGACCAAATCAAAGGCTTCTTATACTTTGGGGAACATTGATTTTAACAAAGTCATTTGTCTTTCTCTAGCTATGCAATCAGAGAGAGAAAAATTGCAAAATTTACAGAAAATAGAGAGTCATCAGCACATCATCTTGTCAGACTATGATTTATCTGGTGATGAATGACTGTCAGATTTCATCACCCTAGGAAGCTAATCTGAACCCTGCCTGTGGTCTACTCATTTTGCTAAACTTCCCAGCACTCGCAAGATGCCAAATATTCAGGCTATTAAAATGAAGATATTTAAACATGTAATTTTAATTAAAAATTATTCCAGAGCAAGTGCTTGGATTCTCAGATCCATCCTCTTTTAAGGTATTATTTAGAATTGTTTTGCAATTTTATCTAATATTTATCTAGTGCGAACTAAATCTTTGTGATACTCCATAGGCTTGTCTAGTAAATGCAATTGTCTCCGCTCTACATGGTATTTTCCTTGATCAAGATTATTACCCCTTGAGTACCTTACTTAGCCTTTTGCTATCTGACAAGCCAATTAATAAGTTATTTGAGATTGTAAATAAAGAAGTAAAAGAAGATTTAGAACTATGAAAAGTAATCTGTATACTCCTATAAAAACACCTATCTGGGGGTTATTAAATTACTGCAATGAACAGTCAGCAATAAAAGGTAACACAGCAAATTGGAGTTGTCACTTCATCTCCCATTAAGAGATTAATTAATTTTCTTTTGACAGTTAGCAATTGAGCTTCAACATAACGAGACATGATATGAAAGCATAAATGCGTTTTTTAAAAGTGCGTATTGATAGTCATCTGCCTGGGATGCTACAAAGCGCAGTAGATTATTTTTTCCCCACACATTTGACCCAGCAGGACCATTAGGTTATTCATCAGAGGCCACAGCAAGGCTCAGGAGCTCCTGAAAACAGTGTGTATCCCTTTTTTTCAGAGCGCGTGTTTGTTTTCGTAAGATCTTGAAGATCTTACTGTACCTGCTTGCTTAGGGGAATTTAAAATGTGAGTCTTCTCGTTTGTGTTTGGTGTTAATTAACTCTTGGCAGCAAAATTCTGGTATATCTTCTTGTCTATCATAATGAAATGACCTGAAAGACCTGTATTTAAAAGAAAGCCTACGAACTGTGCGACAGCCTGGTTCTGTGTAGTGCTCCTGTCGCTACCGCACGGCTGGTGGTTGCTTTGGGGTTCACCCAGAGCCCTGGGGGCAACTTGGTTCCCCAGTGCCTCTGAAGATGCCACTTGAGCTGCAGCAAGCTCCAGCTCACAGATCAGCCACCCAGTGTAAGAGGCCTGACTTTATTCCCAGGAACTGGGATGAGAATCTCTAGCAGTCCACCCTGGTTTTCCAGCAGATGGCAATAACCCATAATGGGCGAGCAGGACAGAGGGGGTGGGGGGGTGGGGAGGGGGTGTTGTACACCAGCGGGCAGAAGCCTCCCCAGCAGCCCTGCCAAATCCCGACAGCAGAGAGAGAAGGGAAAAGCAGGGAAGAGAGAGCAAGCCAATGAATAATAGATTACTAAAAATCTAGCCAGCTAGAAAGTGCGTACACAGGAGAGGGGAAGAGTGCATAATTCATCTATAATTACTGGGGGGGGAAGGGCAGAGGGGTGGGTGTTAAATAAGGAAGAGAGACAGGTTGCACATTCCCTCTGTTTCTTTTTTAAGTTTTCCAGCGGTGGGAATGTGTTTTTGTTCACCCATCTTGGCCTTAGGGCTCCAAAGGTGACACAGCTACCTCCCTGCCATCTGTCAGGTGATACTGCTGGTCACACCCAGGATACCAAGGTGTGACTGAAGCATGAAAATGGCCTAAAAATGACTGTTGCCTGTGATACTGCAGGTAAAAAGTGGTGAGCATAGATGATGCACCTTTAAAAAGGCCGGGACAAAATACTGGTTCTGTCTTGTCGATGGCTATTTCATAGCTCCTGAAAATACTCTGGAGGAATTTTTATCTTGTGATTTACTGTTAATTATCCTGCTCACTTTGCAAACCGTCGAATTTCTGTGAGGCTGGCTTTTGTCACAGCAAATGGAAATCTGTAAAACTTTCTTTGTGTTTCTGAGAACAAACAAGGGAACAGGAGAGAACAACACAGGTTGGCTAACCTGGAGTCTATAAAGAATGTTTTCTTGGGAATCAAGCATGTTTATGCCTAGAAGTGATGACTTCATGTGATAAACTTACACCCTGCATTTGTCAAGATTAAATGCTTCAAAATTCTTATTGGCATTACAGAAAGCAACGTAAATATAGCTCTCGGCATAATATGATCTCAGCTCAGAGGTCCGTTTCTGCCAACATCTCATCTCTGAGAGTCAAAAAAATCAAGATCTTCCGGAGGAATAGCAAATAGACAGCATGCCCTGGTTTCTTCTTCACCAGGGGGGAGGTACAAAGGACTGGTCTATGCTGTAAAACCTGAGCGCCTGTAACTACTATTCTTCCATGGCTACCTGTGTAAAGCGCCTTCTGTTTTCTCACCTTGCTGCACTCTTGGCCTCAGTGAAAGACTTTGGCAACAAGTTCCATGTTCTAGTTTGTATGAAAACCTTTCTCTGTTTCTACTTCGTAAAATTTCAGTATCACTGAATGTTCCTTCTTTTTTCTTTTCGTTTTATGAAAGAGTGCACTTAGAAACTTGATCTTTCTCGTTACCATGATGTTATATTATTTCTTACAGTCTTTCCTTATACTATTCTCTTCCAAAGATAAGTTTTTTCAATCTCTTAAAAAAAGCACAACAAAGTGGGACGAATGGGTAATGCCCCCTCGTAAAACATGTGGGAAAATACTGAGCTACTCAGATAAGAAAAGGCAATTCTTCCATTTTTATGTCTATCTCACCCTCTTCCAAGATGCAGATTAAAAAGGCTGGGGAAAATAATTGTTTTGGGTGGGTACGTGATTGCTATCTTAATAATAACATAATTGAAAGAGTGTTGTGGTTTAACCTCTGATGGCAGCCAAACACCATGTAGCCACTCACCCACCGCTTCCCCCCACCATATCCCCTCTTGTGGGATCATAGAGTCATAGAACGGTAGGGGTTGGAAGGGACATCTGGAGATCATTGAGTCCAACCCCCCTGCCAGAGAAGGATCACACGGGGCAGGCCATGCAGGAATAGATCCAGGTGGGTTTTGAAATTCTCCAGTGAAGAAGACTACACAACCTCTCTGGGCAGTCTGTTCCAGGGCTCTGTTACTCTCACAGTAAAGAAGTTTTTCCTCATATTAAGGTGGAACTGCCTGTGTTCCAGTTTGTGCCTATTGCCCCTTGTCCTATCACAGGGCACCACTGAAAAGAGAATGGCCCCATCTACTTGACACCCACCTTTCAGATATTTGTGAACATTACTAAGATCCCCTCTTAGTCTTCTCCAGAATAAACAGCCCCAGGTCTCTCAGCCTTTCCTCATAAGAGAGACGTTCCAGTCCATTAGTCATCTTTGTAGCCTCTGCTGGACCCTCTCTAGTATTTCCCTGTCCCTCTTGAACTGGGCAGCCCAGAACTGGACACAATACTCCAGAGGTGGTCTCACTAGGGCAGAGTAGAGGGGGAGGAGAACCTCCCTCAACCTGCTGGACACACTCTTCTTAATGCAACCCAGGAGACCATTTGCCTTCTTGGCCACAAGGGCACATTGCTGTCCCATGGATAACTTATTGTCTACCAGTTCCCATCCAGGGATGGGAAGGAGAATCAGGAGGAAGAAAAAACGTGAGACCTCAGGGGTTGAGATGACAGTTTAATAAACCATCACAAAGAGAGAAGAAAACAACAGTACTAATGATATTACTGAAGCAATGACGTACAAAGTGAGTAACAGAAGATGGGAAGGCTCCACCTGTGCCCAAGACACCAACTTTCCCTGCTCCAGCCACACTGAAGTTCTACGCTGAAGCAAGTTGAGAGGAGACACCCCCAGCCTGGGCCTACCCTCTCCTGATAAAGGGGCAGGACTCAGTATGGTATCAAATATCCCATTGGCTGGTTGGATTGTTTATCCCAGCTGTGGCCCCTCCCAGCTGCAGCCCCTCCCAACTGTTTGGGCAAGTGGCTGCTTATGATAATTAACCTGAATTGAACCCAGGACAAAGAGCAATAGTTGAACAGCTGTATCTTAAAAATTAGTAACTGTTTGTTACAACCATTGCATCAGCGGACCTGTTTTAACTTCTGCTGGCATGACTTCTCAGCCTCCACAGCAGCAACCCATTTCATGCTTGTTTTTGAATTCCTGCGTGTTCAGCACCTAATGAGACACGCAGTTTGTGGTGTGACGGGAATATGTTATCCAGACTACAAGCTCTGTGTTTATTTTACTATTCTGTTATGGCAGAGCTGATGCAGAGAGATGAGAGCTAGTGTATCACTCAGTACTGCATGAACTGGCACAGAAAACTGCAGTTTGAGACACCTGCTCAGAAATAACTGTCTTGCCCTTTATTTTCTGACCCAGAGGCAAGATGCCTATAGATACTGTGTTTCTTTTAATGATAACTGCTGTTATTAATGCAATAAACAATTTCCATTAAACAAATGTAGGAATGGACGATATATTTCCCAGTGAATAGTAGAAGCAAAACAAATATGGTCTCATTCATTCAAAAACTTCATAGATTTGATTTGAATTCATTTGAATGACGCTGCCTAGGGAGGGCAAGGGAAAAGCCTTGTCACTGTATTCCCATCACGGAGCTGGGGGATGGGCCTGCCTCGCTTTAAACATTCACTCTCGGCATGAAAGATGCAGGTTCAGTGACTACTGGAGGGGATTTAAGCCCCTCCGTCACCTCTCTCTTAGCCCTTCATCACTAACTGCCACACCATTAAATATTCTGGAGTCCCTGCAATCCTGTTGCTGCTGTTCCACTTAGCATTAATAATTAAATCTTCACTGGCAGAGGGGCTGAGCTTCAGATATCTTCCATCCTCAAGGAGAGCTCCAGGCTGAGAAGCATTCACATCCTTTGTTGAAATGACTGCTCATATATTTTCCACACACCAAAACTGTGTCAGCCAGAGGGACTGAAGGTGGCCCACTTTCGACTGACTGTCTCATGGTTAGGATGCTAATCTGGAAGAGATGGTAAACATAATTTTAAATCCAGTTTCTGCTTCATTTGCACTAAACTACAAGGTCTTTGTTTGGCTATAAAAACTCTCACATTTAAATTTGTTTTGACCCAAGTCAAGGCTTGTTTTCAATTTTGTTCCTCCCTTGCTTTTTTGTCTCAGCAGGACGCCCGAGAACTCTCCCTCCTTTTTCATTAATTGCAAACATAATGATAACAAAACTCTGAGCCAGTGAACACCTCTCACTTGGCTTTGGAGTTTATTCATCCCTGAGGTATAGCTACCATTTCGTAATTTGAAGCACCTTCTAGGTATTCTTTTATCAGTACTATAATAGATACTTACAGCACTGCTATTACTTCCTTGTGAACTTGCCTTGGTGTCAATAGCTTTTATCATGGCTCAGCTGTTTGCAACAGCTCTGGGGTTCCTCCCTTCCAGGACATAGTTTCATTCTGATTGAAACCAGCATCCTACACAGAGTCACTCTGTCATTAGGGCAGACAGGTGCTGCACCATATTTCTTCCCACTCTGGAGGAAGAGATTTTGACCTCAGTTATGTAAAATAGTGGTTGGAGCATACACATTATGGACTGCTAAAGTCCTAACCTAGTATGCAGAAGGCTTCTAGACTTTCTAATTAGGGACTGGGCTAATAAGAGCTGACTGAAATGTCCATATATTGGACATGTTTTTATTTCGCAGATTTCAAAAGAGATACAAGCCTTTCCTCCTTCCAAAAATGTTTATATTTGCCACCAATATTTCACCTAAAAAGTTTGGCATTTATTAAATTGAAATCTGACTTTTCAAATAAATTCTGTGATTACATGAATCAATGGTTTTGATGAAAGAAAGAGAGTTTGAGGATTGGCTTAATGACAGCGATACAGCTAAGAAGTTTTCATGAACAGTTTAGGGAATGCCAGCACAGTGTGCGGCTGAGCCTAGGGAAGAAGGCACTGAACAACAGCAGTGTCACAGCCAACATAGTCTTTTCTTTCTCCCTTTCTTTATTATGGAGCAATTGTAAAGGCAAACTGTAACTACCCACAACATTCCACGGGCTCCTTTACATCAGCTTGGAGTGCAAACCTATGCTGGTCCAGAAATACTACAAATTTTCATTCTTTCTAATGACAAATCAATGTCACTGTTAAAAAAACCCACATACAAATAACAAAGACACAGAAACTTTTTAGGAGTTTCTCCCATGGTTTGCTCTCTAGTGAAAAACTTTAATTTCTGGATAGAAGCAGCAGAGATAACAGAACTAATGGCAGCACTGACTGCATCACCTACAGGGTTATTGCTATGCCAGCCTTAGAGAGATGAAATACTTTATAGGGGTTTCTTTTCCTTCTTCTATGGAAAACAATCGGGCAAACAGAAAGAGCAAGGAAAACCAGCAGAGAAACTTGCAGGAAAGCAAGCATAAGACAAAATGTGGATTTTGATTCCTGAAGATATCCATATTTGAAGAAGGAGAGACAAGATTGGAAAGGGTTTGGTCCCTGAACTCCAGTGACTCCTTGGGAATGGCTGTGATATGCTGAAATTACTAAGAGCTCTGAGCCAGCACATAGTTTCCTTCATACCAGCCCACTCAGGGACTTGAAATAACTTTTTTGTTAGAAGCAAAACACAGAACTGAAAGAAAGAAACACAGCATGTCATGGAAATGTCATAACCTTGTACCTAACTCTTGCTGCAGTAGTTATTGGCACAGAAAGTTTGTTTTCTCTTTTATGAAGAATTAAATAGAGAAGAGTTGGTGCAGTGGCTATAATGGAACAGAAAAACTGAAGAAAGAATAATAAAAGGTGGCACCTGTACTAGTAAATTAATCATGGTCACGGGCACTGGAATTTGATCATCTATACTGTGAAACTATTAGAACAGTCCTTCCACAGTTTTGGTCAGAGGCTAGCTTGCCGTCTCCCACACATGTCCTGTGATGAGACCTTTCCCAGTAGGTAGCTTAGATGTGAATGCCAGATTTTGAAGAGAAAGAGCTCTATGGCTGTCAGCCCTTCTGGGCCAGTTGTGTGAGAGATGCTCAGGCCTGTTTAAGTCACTGGTATAGGCACATCCACAGAGAATTCAAGGATCTTCACATCCTTCTTCCTTTGACATAAGCAACAAAGTCACATCTGTTCTCTAAATGTATCTAACAGCACCTTGAAGTGAGTTAGCATTTTTCCTGATTCTAGTGTGCTCTCTGAAGGATTTCAAAATCTCTACCCTCATGATGGCAAGGAGCTTTTTTTTTTTAAAAAAAAGTCTAATTTGCATCCATTTTGCTTACAGAAAAAAGCTTCTGTTGTTTTTTTTCCCCTGACATATTTACAGAGAGGAATAAAAATCCCTCTTCACCTTTGTTGTGTTCAACTAAATATGAGAGCACAGTAATGGTTACAGACCTGGCAGGAGACAGGGTGCACTGTTCATGTATTTCAGATAGTCTCTTCTATGCTGAATAATAATAATAAAAAAGGTGGTTTTTTAAATCCTTGCTACTACTGGATATTCTAGTTCCTATGTCTATTATGGCTAGGAAGTACCTCCTAATTTCCAACTCACATCTATTCCTAGCTTAAATAGGAAAGCCATGCTGCACATACAGTATTTCCTGCAGCAGCAGATTGCCTAGTCACATAGACAGCCCTGGACACTAAAACTGTGCCTGTGCTAGTAAGTGAAACAGGCTAAGGCTGTCCTCTGGCCCCGGTGAACTGGAAGCACCCCTCAGCTAAACTCTTTCACCCTCAAAATGAGAGTAGGTGCATCCAAAATGCCTAATGGGAACAGTCTCTGGTCCCTATAATTCTCAAACTGCTTGAATGTGGAGAGATTCAGTTTGGCCAAAACCACGTGCCAAAACCATACCAGGGAGCACGCTAACGATTTAACACAGTGGGAGGCCCCATTTGCTTACCAGCACAGCCACGGCCTTAGGACTGTGATTTGCAAGAAAGTTTACTCAGTTGAATATCACAGCTACCAGATGAAACATTTTTCTGATCCACGGAGTAAACTTTCTTCCACCAGGATTGCTCTCTAGTTGTTTTCTTCAAAACCAACCCCATGGTCATCAAGCAGCATTTTAAAGAGAAAATATCACGCTTATAGAACAAAGGATTTCAAAGGAAAAATGAAATATAACACATACATGTCTATTTTTCTGAGGATAGGTAGAATTAAATTAAATTCAGGCAGCTGAAAAATAAAATTCGAAGTCACTAATTTTTTTCTCATGAATTTGTCTAATTCTTTTTGAACATGAGCACTTGTGGCATTTTCCAGCTCGAGTATCAATGATTTCCACTGTTTAACTACATCAGCAGACTCTAGAGTGCAATTGTTCTTATCACATATGGGCACCTACTTTAAGATGAATTATTCTCCAGACTCCTTTTACTGTAACAAATACAATTCCACTGATTCTCAAGAGAGCTTAAGACATCTACCTTTGATGAAGATACACACTAATCGACACCCAAAAATCTTGAGCAGGATGTTCATCCTGACCTCTTCCCTAACTTCAATCTATGCCTGTTAAGCTAAGATGCATCCCATCTAGTCTAGCAATTCCTGCTGTTCCTCAAAAAAACCGTGGAGCATAAACTGGACAATTTAATATAACTTCACTTTGACTATCCACTGGGAACTTTACCAGAGGTTGAAAAGCGTCCACGGTCGCACGGCATTAGCACCGCACACTATGAGTTTGAACTTCCAGTTTCAGAGTGCCCGGAAGCGAGGATGTTGCTCACTGAGCCATGTTGGGCCCTGCACTGGAGCAAATTCTGAATTTGTGTGATTTGGGGAACCAGAAACTCCACTGTGTATCTTTTCTAAGCCTCAGTTTTGTGCAGTGTAATAAGATGAATTTCAATACAAATAAGATATTTAACACATGAGGGTTTATTTCATTATTTTTGCACTGCTATGTAATATCTTTATTTAGATTCTGCTTATCAGTGGCTCATAAACACAATTCCTTCCTTTTCATTAGACAAAAAATAAACTATTTGGAAAATTAAAGACACTAGTGCAGGACTCTCCTTAATTCTCCAAGGTGTAAATGGACATCTACATTGTGCTTTTTGAATATCACACCTTTCGTTACAGGTTTATCCCACAGAAGAAGAAGTACAATTATTTAAAAGATTAGTCGTGCCTTTTGTATATTTTGCCTGTTGGCTCAACCCATGGCTAGATGAAGACATGGCTGGTTGTGCAGAGCTAAAATTTAGTTGAGGCAAAGGGCTTAAGTCAAGGTAGCACACAGAAATGCCCTCCTTCACCAACTGCTTTAGCAATTCTGTCAGGATTATTCAATACCTTTCTCCACTTTTAATTCTGTGCCGTGACTCAGAGGTACACTTCCATGCTTAACACAGAAGTGATAGAGTCTGGAATACTATGCTCAAGAAGTGAAAAGCAATAAACAGTTTCACTTCACGGGTAGGGGTTGAGCCTGGTCTTGGCAAGAGCAGAATTAAGGGATCGGTTTGACCAAAACAAACCTCACTTTGTTCTGTAGTAATGCTGACAATCAGATAGTTGTGAACAAAATGTTCTTTACTTGCAAACTGAGACTGCTGATACAGACAAGAAGCACATTTGAACTGTGACAGCATCCATCATCCAGGATGATCTGAGAGAGATACACATTCTAAACACCACAATGACCGTGTGGCAAATGAACAGAGCAAAGTAAAAAAGCCTGTGTTGACCACAGTCCACTCTGGGTAATACGATTTACAAAAATAATCTGCTAGCAAGATGAAAAAATCTTACAATTCCTCCCTGATTTTTCACAGCCAAACAACTTACCTTCTCTGAACTGTGGATAAAAGTTCCTCCTTAAGGCAGATAACATTCCTTTTTAGTGTCATGTTGAAAGAAGTTCTTCATCAAACTTCTGAAAAACCTGGGTTCCTTTTTCTCTATATTCTTTACTTTCTTTGTTCCCTTTTCAGTTATTTTCCTTACAATGTGCAGTTATATAAATAAAAATGGCTCATCTGTTAGTTGAGTCAGGAGATGGGGAATAAATTGACAAGTTCATGCAAAAAGCCCACAGTATCTGCACTTTGTTAAAAAGTGCTTTTGTAGTAGTCAGAAAGAACAGAAAGGAGGAATTGATTGTATGTATATGTGTAGGTGGTAAAAGTATTTTTAGACAGAGGTGAGAGGCTAGAAGCTGTCAAAAAAATCTTGAGAGTAGGAGCAGAGTAGACAGGAGATGCCCCAGGTAATGTGCGTTATATCAGGCAAGTCAAACTATTTTGTAAAGTACACCTGTAAGTAGCATTTGAAGTAAAATAAAAATATTTTTCTATTTCTATCACAACTGCTTGCTTAATTCAGAATGGTTTCTCTAGTGTGTATCAATCACCAGTGAGGTTAGAAGACCAAACACAGAGGAAAAGTCTCTGAAAAGAAGGAGTGAAAACCCAAGGAAACAGCAAAATGAGCAAGGTGGGTATCTGCATTATCTGCCTGTTAGACGTGACAAAGCCTTTGTATTTGCCTTCTTAGTCATTTCCAAAAGAAAGAATGAACATAGATCATAATCAGATTAGTCTGTGAGGTAAAGGGGGGGTGGAAGGTGGCAAACAAAGAATAAACAACCCAGATTTAATACCGACCACATTTTAGGCAGCACATTTCTGTTGGTTACCTAACACCAGTCCTGGCACTATGAGTAACAGGATGGCAACGTCCTAGCTCAGATATGCACCTCGAATTAATTAAAACATGACACACATCTACAATTACTGTGACTGAGGCATAAAATAATGGACAGCTGAACTTGTAGAGATTGGAAATAGAGGACTCCAGAAAAAAAAAAGCAAAAAAAGTAAAATGGGAATTTGCCCTTCAAATTTAATAGACTCAGATTTTGTATCCATGACCCTGGTATTTCAGAACTTTGAACCTAAGGAGAGAAAGCATCCTTTCCCTGTCTAATTCGAACACCAAAAATGGACTTTTCCAAGACTGGATTTTCAAAACCACGAAGCTTGTTTTCTATGGATTTGTTTTATGATAGATTGCCAGAATTGGGCCAACTTTTCCTCCACAACTGCAGCATTTATGCCGCTTTCTTCTGCGGCTTCTCCTGCAGCTGTATACAGCTAGCTGCCGGCTTTCACAAAACCCGTGGGAGCTTAGTTGCGTTTGAGACAACTCCCTTTTGGCAAACATAGTTACATTTGGACAAAGGTTTTGAAAGTTTGGTGTAACAGGACAGACGGGCACAGTTCAAACACTGACTTTCCATATGGAAACAGTTTACAAAGACAGGCATTGATGTCTTTGTGTGTGAGTTAGGACACAAAGCATTCGGAGCAAAATAGATAGGAGCATTAGGAGTCCTGTAGGTTCTACCATAGCTCACATACACCACATGAAGCAATTGTACTTGGCAATTCTTTTAAGCTGAGGTTCATGAGGTCACTACACGTACTTGATCTTTCCACCTAGCATATATATATCTATATACATATCTATATAGTCCCAGCTGAGGTGTCAGTGTGACAGCCATCCTTACATCTCCAAGAAAAACAAGTCACAGCAAGCAAAAGTTGTGAACTCTTGCTCTTTCTACTCCCGTGAAACGATCGAGAAGCCCTTCATAGGCAGAATATCTAATGTGTTAAAATTGGAACTTGGGCTGGACATTTTATTTGTAATGTGGAATCTTTCATGACTACACTTGGGCAAGGACTCAAAAATTACATATCTTCTGGCACCTCTGGCTCTATTATGCATGTTGGTATTATGTGGGACCATTGGTTCAACACTGACTCACAGGGAAGAGTGCCTCAGACTGAATCACTAATGCTGTATCCCGCAGCACTCTGGTGAAGCCTTGGCAGTAAGGAAGGGTAATTACAGTGTGGTTACTATGACTGATTCTTGGGATGCTTTTATGTACACCTCAGGCGTGCCTGTAGGTCAAATGCAGTCAGTTTGCTCAGAAATACCCAAGTGTCCTAAGTATATTATTTTCTGTCACAAAACCGGGCATACAGATAGAATCCTATTAGACAAAAACACCCAGCTGAACACCATACTCTGAATTACTCCGTATCTTTTTATATATAATCTACAAAAGAATAAGTATGAATACAAAACTACTGTCCTTTTACATGTTTCTTGTCTTTTAATGACAAATAATGGACATCTTTACACAAGATGTTGTATCCCTTACAATAGAAATACTAGTCCCTGGTCTGTTTTTCCAGGCTGTGAACAACTGCTGAACGAGAAGTGCGACAGTGGCATCACCCTTACAACATCAACAGAATTTTAAGAGTGATCCTTTGTGTTCAAACAGCCCAAAGTCAAATGATACTCGGTGTCAAGGGGACATTTTCACAAGTATTCAAGATAAGATATAGAGAAGCAAAGCTTTAAGATATTTGCAGTGTTTACTACTTGTCTTGCATGTTGCCACATGCCAAGACTTCAAGGAAATACCAACACTGGAAATATAATTTAATATGAAAATGCATCCACATGTTCAGTTATACCTATTCATGGTATTTTTATCTTTCCCTCAAATAGTCTCTCACTTTGTCTTGCTTGTACTTCTTCGGTCACTTCCTATTGCCTTTCTTGCCCTTCAGCAAACCTGTCCTTCACAACTCTTGAGGATCTTACAGTCTCCTTCCTTCTTCCATGCTTTAAAATAATCAAAGAAGAAGTTAGGGCTAACATTAGTCTTGATTAGATTAATAGAGCACGGACAATTTACAGATCTCAGTGCCATTGTTTCAGGATGTTTGCAGATTCCTTCAGATACCACTGTATCAGTTACAGTCAGTTCATGCTTTCAAGGTTATCTTTGCAACCATGAGGACTACATACCATTTTTTTAAAGGGAAAGATAAGATTACTTACAAATTGAAAATGCTGTGAAGGCCACACAAATATTCCCAAAAGGCATATTTAATAACTTTTACTAATAATAAAGATACCAAGAAATTTAACTCATAATAACAGAATATTTATTATTTCTTTTTGGTCAGACTATTTAAAAATTATGGATTCTTCAGTTATCAGCTACTAAACACTCAGACAGACCTCTGGTTACAGCGAGGAAGGAGTGTAGTTTTTGCTTTCCATCTGTTCTTTCTATTACAGACAGAAAAGCCTAGATATTTCACATTACCATGTGAATTAGAAAATGATTTTATCGCTCTGGCAGTCGCACTGGATTACTTGAGCAGAGTACCAATACAGATGGGCGGCAGAACGGATGGACCAACCCGGACATTCACCAATTTCAAAATAGGAGCAACATTCCCCGCTGGGGGCCAGGACCTGCACCGGGCGTCAGGCTGCAGTCCCCTCGAGCTTCTCTTTTGGCGAGGGGTCTGCCGAACCTGCCTCCCGTTCCAGACAGGCCCTGCGGCCGAGGGCTGCCTCCCTCACTGCCCTGCCAGCCCCCGGCCAGCCCGGCGAG
>VWZK01000742.1:19779-71867 GCA_013396935.1 Baryphthengus martii | reverse complement strand
CGGGCAGCGGCGTCTGGGCGGCCCTTCCCGGGCGCCCCCGCTGCTCCGCCGGGGTCGGATGCCCTTGTATTAACTTGAGCGTGGCAACTTCGGGTGGTTGAGCTGGGGTGAGTCGGTGCGGGTGTGCTGCGCTATTTATAGCCGGTCGTTGGAGTCAACAACTTAACAAAAGCCCGCAACGAGCAGCAAGTGGGTGATGCGCTGGAAGCTCTTTTAAGGTGTGGGGTGCTGCAACGTGCCTTGGAAAGTTGTCCTGACAGTTGTTTAAAATGCATCGCTTATTCAGTACTGAGTCATGGGCAATTATTAAATGGTTACTTATTATGCCTTTAAATTTTAAGGATGTGAGAGCTCAGGGAAGCCAGTTTACTTGGAAGTAGTGCTCGATTTCTAGCTTATGTTGGTATTCTCTGAGGAAACGTGTGCAGGATTAAGCATGTTTTCATAAAGCCTGTAAGTTGTTTGTGTTTTATCTGTATCTGTTGTTTGCATTTGCATCTTTGTGTCTATTTTTATACAAGTTTTGCATGCTCTAGGTGCACACTTTGCAGATGGTGGTTTTTACAGACACCGGTGAGAACTGGTTGTCTGCATGACAATATTAAGCAAAGGAGTTCGTTGTGCTGGATAAAGAGCGGTGCCCCTTGGGAAAGAAAGGTATGAATAGGATCGAATTCTGACCAGTTATTGTGATACCAGTCTCCCAAGCAGTACAGATTCAACTCCTAACCAAACTGCCCAGAGAGAAGCAGAGTCATAGAATCTAGTGAGCTGTACCCCGAGTGTCTCATCTGGCCTGAACTGATAAGAATTTATCCTAATTTAGCTTCAATAATTGAGTTTATTTTTGTCCTGGCACTGCAGAAGGGTTCATTTCAGTAGTAGGTGAAGTTTGATGCTGAAAATGGAAAAAGATTACACAAGTTAACTGCTGCTGCTTTGTAGGACGCCATGAACAAGGTCACACGAAGAATGGTTAATATTCCTGGTGGCATTTTTAATAACTTATCATATGTTTGTATTATAAGGTAACAGTTCCATTGTCATGGTGAGTAACAGGTTTTTTTTTCCAAGAGGAAAGTAAAATAGCAAGAAGTATTTTTAGCGTATCTCAAGACTCAATTACGTGGTTCTAGAAGAGCAGAAGAAAATATTCCGTGCCTGATTATTTCAAAAGAGAGGTATCAAGCACCTATTGTGTACCTCCTGACTTTTATTTATTTTTTTTGGACCTGATTTCTATGGTCTTACCAAATCGTATACGTATCGTATATGATCATACTTTACGGTTCTGTATCTGTGTGTTAGGACCATGTTTCTTTCAAGACCATTTACACGTGCTTCAAAATCCATGTAGTGAACATCTTGGTGCCGTTAAGGCGGAGTGCTCTCGGGAAGGGGCCGTGTTGCCGTGGCCTTGAAGTTGCCCTCGGCAAGGTCTGCCTCTGAGCCAACCCACAGCTCCCCGGACCCCAGCCCCTCGAAGGGTAGTCGAAACTGTCGCTCTGGGATCTAATGAGAAAAAGTCTCGTTCTGTGCGGACGTACATTAGCTCTAGCTACAGGCAAGTGTTCGNGGTGCGGGCCCGGCCCCGGCAAGGAGCGGGTTGTGCCGCCCCGGGCAGGGGAGCGGCCGGGAGCGGTGGGAGGAGCTGACCTCTGCAAACACCGAGGGTTGCCAGCCTTACTCAGCCTTCGCTGACTAAGAGATGGGAACGGTTCCCATCGGAAATCAGAGCCCGAGAATACCTACACGTGGGTACCGGGCGAAGGAGCCTGTCACCGCCGGCTCCCTGAGAGCCCCGGTGTCCCCTCTCTGAAGACAGCAGGAATGCTCCGTGAAACGGCGGAATGTGTTTCCACGTGGGCATGAGGCCTGCCTTGGCTACCCTGGAGCAATCGGGTTCTTCTTCACCGGGAGAGAAGTGTGGCCTGAGTGTGCCTTTTGGTATTCATGAACAGGTTTTCTTAGGTCTTTGTTGTCAATGGGGCCATTCGTTATTAATCTCTTATTCAAGTGATGAGACTTTATTTAAGGTGTTAAAGCTTATAGGTGTCTTCTGTGGAAGTAAATATTTTTTTCATGCTTATCATCCTCTAATCAGGATTCTTCAACCAAAGTGGGTGCCATCTGGCATTACAAGTAATGGTAAAGAAACAAACGAGTGAGTTTCCAAGGTCTGACCTGCCCTATCGCTTCAGATACTGGTTGGTAGGAGAGTGAAGTCACTACTCCAAATGTCAATAGTGTGCATTTACATCTGAATTATTCAAAGCACCTTACAGCAGAGGTTTGTTCAAGAATTCCTTGGTGCTCACACCTGAGTTCTCGAGACAAATACAGGAACTCTTGAAAGGACCTAACAGTGAGCTTTCTCCTGGGCTGCTCACAGATGGGGGACAGGCAATCTACCTGCTGTGGCACAACAGCTTCATTAAAAAAAAACAACAAAAGAATCAAACGAAATAGAACTTAATGCGTTTAGATCTGTGAAATTAAGGCCATGGTAGTTGTTTGCAGACCTACAGGGTTAATTATTGTATTTGTTAAACTTGCTGAGAAAGGTTTTCCACCTATACTGTAGGTATCTCTGGCTTCTCTCTGAGGCAGAGAATTAGAGGCTTGCTTGATCCTGATGATGTGATCTGTTTATGAAACTGGTCTCATGTTCTGGCCAAACACAGAACACAGCCAGTCTCTTTTTGATCATATGTTCAACATTACCAAATGTTTGCTATTGACTTGATAATTTTGCAGCTTTGAAAGAACAAAAATTGTGCTGCTTATTTTTGTTTTCTTTTTTTTTTTTTTGGAAAGGAATCAGGCTGCAAAACTGACTTCAAAAGTGGATAGAGCTATTTTTGTAGCTACTGTATTTTATTTAACTTATATTTCTCAAAGTTCTATTTCTTAAAGCATAGAATGCAGCTTATTGACCCTATCTGTCTTGAACAAAAATGTTAAGCATGCATTCTCAATAAATAGTTACATGGAATTGGCAAAACAGAAATGAAAAATCCATGCCTTTAAGGACTTGCTTGCCCCGTGGGGAACTATAGGCTTATGTTCTCTTTTTGATTTCTGTATAATAGATGGAAAAACGGTGTGAATGAGTCCTTGGCCTGTATTTGAACTTCCAAGGTAGCAGACCTTAGAGGTAGCGTCTAACTTGGAAACATTTGCATTTTTCTGGTATATGACCTTGAAGCTGTGAAAGTAGCAGCTTTGAAGAAATGTTGGGAGGAGTCAGGTTTAGTAAGAAGGAAAAAATAACATTTGTATGCAGGAGCTTCCAAAAGTAGGAATTGCGTGGGAATGGCTGCAATTTGTTCATTTCTACCTTCTACTACAGTTGCTAAACAACTGCAGAGCTGCACTTAAAAGTATCTATTTATGTAGAACAGCAAGTAAGCAAGTGGTTTTGTACCAAGGCTGCAAACTTGGGCTATCATGCTGTGAATTTCAGTGTACCATTTTATGGTAGAGAGAGTAAACACTAGAATCCTACCAGTCTTTCCTACTGCTTTGTGTTTCACTGTCAGTTTTGTTGAATGTGATACCATCTTCTGTAAGTCCTTGACAAAATTGTAAGTCTGACCTTGTGATACCATTTGGCGTCTTGAAAACAATGGTAACTTTCAAGTTACCTGGAGGAAGTGCTTCCTGGTAGTAAAGGAAGATGGACTGTGGGAAAGACAGTTACAGTTTCAAGATGGGCACTTCTCTCTTGACATCATCCTGGAGCTTTTTTTTTTGCTTTTTTTTTTTATTTTTTTATTTCAGGTTTATGTGGACAATGTCTTATTTTCAAGGCTTAGATCAAATAGCAGAAATGGTGAAAGAAAAATTGAAGAACTGGCAGGGGTTTCTGCTTCAGCTCTTCCAGAAGTCCTTTTTTTTTTTTTTTTTTGTTATTTTTGCCCTTAGTTCCGTTTAGGGTAGCCAAGTGTGCTCTGCATGTGTGTGCCTATGTGGAATTGCATTAGTTCCACTGTGTGGCAGGGTAAATGCTACAAATCTCATCACAAAGTCTTAACTTGCAAAGTTGCAAGATTCTACATAATTTTTCTCATTCATGAGACGTGCATTTAAAAAGAAAAAGATTTATTTGTTAATCTTTAAATGTGTCAGCATTTTCCTGGAATTCTCCTACATTCTATTTGAATGCTAGAGATCTTCCCCTTCATTTATATGCTTTGATTTTTCAAGATTAAGAAATCCTATATTTTATGTTAATTTACTATGTTGTGTTCAGTGTAAATTGGTGAGACTAATGCTTATCTACTCATGAATTGTGAGATCGATGCTACATCATTAAACAGAGACAACTTGTATTTCGTGGGTATGGATACAATGGTGGTTGTCTGGATTATAAAATGCTGAAAGTTCAAGATTTTCATGCATTATCTTTTAGCATCCATTTTTTTATTTTGTTTTGTAGTCCTGTTTCATCATTTTCTTTTGGGTTTTCTGTTTTAGCCCTTGAACTTTTGGTTAGATCAGATTTTCTGTAACCTAAATACCACAAAAAGCACTTGAAAGAGCCAAGTAAATATGCAGATTTTAAGCCTCTGAAACCAAATTATCTTGGAAACATTGAATACTTTAATACCACTGTGGTTATAGATTAAAGTCTGTGCAGAAATTTAAAGCAATATATAGAACAGGTGATACAATCACTTTTTTGTAGACAACAGGTAGGTACAGAGGCAACACAATCCGCAGCCTCAGGCAGCGTGGCTCACACAGGTCCCTAGTGATGCCTTCCAGTTGGGCGCAGGTTCTGTGGGCTCTGTAGAGTGTGCAGCACCTAGGGAGCCAGGATTGCCAGCTCATGCTGAACCTGATGACTGAGGAGTAGCATTGGAGGAAGATTTAAGAGGTTTTTGTAAGGAATTTTGAACAGGCTGAAGGGACTCTTTCCATTCGAGAGGAATTGAAATAAGCAAATAATCTTCTCCTTTTGAATATGTTGTTTAAACGCAGTGTAGTAACACAGTGCCAGGAAGAAATTAAGGCTGTATGTAAGGAAGAGATTGACTCAGACTAGTCCCCCCCACCAAGCCCCCGATGATCAGTCAGCATTATGAACAGAAACAACAGGCTTAATGAACCACCTGATTGCAGGAGGCTTGTGTGAATAAGAGAGTTAAATCTGTGACTAAGTTGTTTTTCTGTTTTATAACTGTGAAAGGTATATAAAAATCCTGCATTTTTCCATCAGTTAATTATTCTGAAGTTGACATGAATCCAACAGGCAAGGTTATTTTTGAAATGATTTTTCTCTGATGTACTCTTAAACAATTACTTTATTACTTTTTTTTTTGTCTTACAGCTCTGATTATTAACAGAAAAATAACACTTCTGAAACAGAATGTGGCTTCCCTTTTGCCTGAAAAGGTGAAATATTTTCAAATAGAAATGGCTGATAAAAGTGGGAAGATCCTTCCAGGACAACTGTATATTGAAGTGGAGTACGACTATGAGTATGAGGCCAAGGACAAGAAAATTGTGATTAAGCAAGGAGAGAAATACATCTTGGTGAAAAAGACTAATGATGATTGGTGGCAAGTCAAAAGAGATGAGAATTCCAAACCCTTTTATGTGCCAGCACAGTATGTGAAGGAAATACCCCGAAAAGCGTTGATGCCACCCATTAAGCAGGCAAGCGTGCTGCCAAATAATGCTTTGAAGTTGACACATGGATTACAGAGATCAACAGAAAATGTGAATAAGTCCCCAGAGCTTTCTAGTTTTGGAAAATCTTCTCCAGTTCAAGTGTCTTGCTTAGTTCGAGATGCCAATCAAAATCTGGGACCAAACAATAGCCCTGGTCAAACTCTTGGTTTGAGCCTGGACCTTACCCAAAACAATGGAAAACTTAACAATGAGTTGCAGTCTCCCAAGGTTTCCAGTCAGTATAGAACCATCTCCATGGGTCATTTCCCATGTCCAGAGTTCCTGGAAATAGAGAAGACCAGCTTTTTGCATGAACAATCTTGTGATTCAGCGGGAGAAGGCTCAGAAAAAATTCACCAAGATTCCGAGTCTGGAGACGAGCTCAGTAGTAGCTCCACAGAACAAGTGCAGGTAAGCGAAAAAGTGGTCCCTGTAGCTTTGAGTGTTTTTCCTTTTGTTTCCTTATTGCCGTAATTTCTTGCTACTCTTTTGAGATTTATTCCCAATGTTCAGATTGTTTAAGTAAAAATGTCTTATCTCAGCATGAACTGGTTATTGAAGGTTAAACAGTTGATGTGTGTAGCTCTGTTCCTTGCAGAAGTACTTTGCTTTGGGGATTAATTGCATTTACATTATCCTGTGGTTGAATGTTATCAAACCACTTCTGTTCTGTTCTTTCTTTATTAAGATCATTTTGAGATGACACTGCATTTGGGTTATATTTTCTTCTAGGCAAAGGGAGCCTTCTGCAGGAAATCTTCCCTTAGCTTATTGAAATAATAGTGCTAGTTACTGTCAGCTTTTCCTAAGTATGTGTATAGATAGCACAAGAGCTGTAAATAGATGCGTTGGTGGGTTTAATAGTTTAAAAATAGTATGCTTTATGTGATGTTTAATTTCTGGCTTAATTATTTTATTTCTATACTTTTATAATGAGTCAGCCTCGCCAATTCTGCTGTTCACAACTTTACTCTGTATTCAAACTGGAAACGTGTGAGTTTGTTAATTAGTATGGAAGAATCTCAGGAATGGTGTATTCCCACTTCAGGCTAAAACTGAGCATTGATGGCATTTTTCCTCAGTAAAGTGGTTTCTCTCACTTTAATTTTTTTTTTTTTTAACCAGGCCTCCCCCACCCCCAACAAAAGATTATCGCTCTGACTTAGATAATCAGGTCACTTCTAGTACAAGTAACCATGTTAATTTAGTCTATTGTAATCCAGGTTTGTTCTTGAACCAGTGATGTATATGTACATACACATAATTACTTATGTGTGTGTATATAGATAATTCGACCACCTCATCCCCCCCTCCATCTTTCTGTAGCAAGATGTTAAATTACTCCAAAATTTTCAGGTTAAAAGCTCTCTATTCTTGAACTCTTACACTGAATGTGAAGCTGTTACTGCTTGGGTCCAGACCGATGGTTATAGTAAATCCCAATTGTCAGCCTGTATTCGCAGTACCAAAGGAACTCCCTCGGGTGTGGTATTCAAATAAGCTGATGCTAACTTGAGAAATCTTGTCATGGAGAGCTGTGAAACTGTACTTTGCTAATAAGACACAATTAAGACAAAGCTGCTTAGTTAATGAGTGACTGTGGGAAGATGTTAAAGATACAAGTTTGGGTGTTTTGTGTAGTCTTGAACTGTGTGAGCTTGTGTATTTGTTAAGATTCTCAGAATCAGTAGCTTTTCAGTATCTTACTGTACTCTTGGTCTCACTTTAGAAATGCAGAGTTTCTCTAGGTATGGGACTTCATACCTCTAATATTTCTACCGATTATGACAATTTTATTTCAACTTTCCCCCCAGGAAATAGGGAATAAATAGGTTTACTGAATGTATTTTTTTTTTTTGTCGTTTCTTGCTTATGCAATGTGACAGTTGATTAGTTTTCTTGCACTTTCTTTACAGCAGTGTCCTAGCTCACTGTAGTTGATATGAGCTACTTAGAACTTGGAAGAATAAAATAATGATTTATTTTAGAAGCATGTGTAGTAGCACATCTACTGCCATGGTAATCAATTGTCAAATTATGAAAATACTAAGGAATGTTTAGAGAATATAAGCTAGTTGAAACAGTTTACCACACTAAAGTTTGTATTGTGTGTTAAGACAGTTCCTTCTACAGTGTTGACTAGATTTTGATGCATCTCCTTTTGTGAAGCAGGAGAAATGAATGTTAACATGGGTGTCAACAAACAAACAAATGAATGTTAACATGGCCTGCTGCTCAGTTTCCACCAGACTTTGTGACTGTTGATGCTGTGACACTGAAGTCTTTTTACCTTTCTCCCTCCTCCCTAAATTTACTTGACTCAATGCTGCAATCTCTTTATAAGCTTGGGTTTGAATGGGGCAGCTATACAAATATGTGTATACTTCACTGGGCTGTAGAAGGTCTGAAAATGGGAGTTTTCACAGTACTGAAAAATTACAAATCCTAAAAATGTGGAAAAAGCATGGCAGTTTCTGACTGATATAACTGAAGAACAACTTGCTATTATCATCATCTTGGGTGACAAGAATGTGAGTGCTTACTTGACCTTGCAGTTCTTTTATATTAAAACTGTGAATTAACTTTGTCTTACTGTGTGCAGTCACAAGCTCTTTAAATACAATGAAAAAGTTTGACATTTAGTAGCCGTAGGGATTCAGTAGTAGCACTGATGTCACCGTTAGCTTAGTCTAGATGTTCAGAGTGCCAGCCTTCTTGCTGGAACAGCCTCGCATTTTTTTAGAATTCTTTCAATAATGAGCATTGTTTAGTAGAAATCAGCTGTGCAGAAATTAATGGCTCAGAAAGCTGTTTTTATTGCTCGTAGTCTGTGGTGAGAACATCAAGTTCCCAGCTTTTACGCACAAACAGGATTTTACTTCACGAGACTGACTGTGGTTCTCCCTCCCCTGCCTGCTGTGGAGTGCAGTGTTACGCAGTCTGCATTATAATAAACTCTGTGCGACAGGTGTTCCCTCTTAAATTTGGAATATTAGAGGCTAGAATGACCTTAATAAAAAAACCTTTGTGTAGATGAGGGTTTCTGGGGTGGGTGTAGGGTTTGGGGGGTGTTGAGGTGATAGTATTCAGCCATAGCCCAACTTTCATTGTGTTTTCAGTATCCTGAGTACAAATGTATGAGATGCAGAGGAATGCTTCTGCTGTAAGAGTCTCCTGAGAAGCGATTACATTATTCTCTGAAGATTATCCTCCTTCTTCTTTCTGGTAATGAAGTGCAGGTTCTGTAGCTGTGCAGTCTCAAGATCACAGGCTTGCTGATTGTGGAAATACTGGAAGATCCAGAGTCTCCAAAGTACTGCATAAAGGAAGGATTTTTTAACAGCTGAAATATTATATGAAATAAAGGATAGAGAGGTGACAGTGTGAGCAGAATAATTTGCTAATGAGGAGACAAGTAAATGGTCTAGTCAAGAGAAAGATCAGGACCGAACAATATTCTTGACGTTTTCTGCAAAGAAATACCAACTATTGGGTGCAGCTCTGGTGCATGCGACTCTGTAACAATCAGGGTTTAGTGTATGGACTTGAACTGTAGGAAGGCTGGAGGTAATTAGAGGAAGTAGGGCTTGAGAGGAAACAAGCTCTAATTTAATCAGATTTAAATCTCTGGTGGAGATGGTAACTGCAGGTAGCATGGGAATTGAATGAAATGGTTCAGCAGTGCACAGATGGGCATAAGAATCACTGATAGGGTGGTAGTGCTTGAAGCTGTGAGAATCAATGAAATTCAATAAAATTTTAGGAAAATGATGTCGTGTCCTGGTCCCACAGGAAGGTCAGAAAATACTTCTCAAGGAGGCTAGGGATGGGGGGAAAAAAAGGCCAGTTTGGAGAGAGGAGAATTCTGTAGCAGAAGGCAGACAATACTGGGAGATGCCAATAACATGAAGTAGAGCCCTGAGTAATTGTTCTGAAGGAAAAAAAAGTGACATGTTTAGGCATGCCCAAACAGGAAAGAAAAGTTGAAGGAATCAAATGAAAGATATTAAAAGTGATCTTGAAAAGAATCTTTGGGCATTGTTTGCGGGTAAAATCTACTAACAACGTTTGAGAGGGTAGATGTGCAGATAGGGAAAGAGTTGAGTAAGGTCAGAGATCATGTTGAGATCTTTGATGATACTTTGGAATAAAATCGTTACAGACAGAAATGAAAATCTGCTTTCAGAAATGCTAATGCATAACCTGTGTGAAATAACTTTGTTTCTGAATGTTACTTCCTCTTCTGTCACAGGAGACATAGGACATACTTAAGAATAAAATATATGCACTGTCTTAATGTTACTTTTTATGCTTATTAAAAGTTGCTTTTAGTAGCAGGCTGGTTTTAATCATTATAAATATAGACAGTGACCTATTTGTGAAGATTGCTCTGTCTTTCATCCTCTTTAGTAATTGACTATTGCATAAACTGTGAAGCACTAAAGGGGATTATCACTAGGATGGCTGTTTTGCTTTAATTCTGAGGAGTAAAGATCTTGCAAAGACATCTTCCTGTTTTACGTTTGCAATTTCTGTGGGGTTGCCGTAACTTCTTTTAACTGAAAAGAAGAATTTTTTATGTTTCTGTAGAAGATGTGAGAGCACATCTTCTGGAGATCTTGGCATTCTTGACTTTGTGTCTTGGTTATAAAAGGCTGGTGGCAAATCATTAGACTGCCTCGTCGGTCAAATATGAAACCTCTAAAGTAAATGACTGTTACTGGTTTTGTGAGGTCCAGAATTAGTTTGCTTCTATTATTAAAAAATTAATGCCATTAAAAAAATTTCATTCATTTGCCTAAGGAATAAATAATTTGATGGTATGAAGGAAGCATGCTATATAACTTTGGGTTTTTTTTCTTAATGAAACTGAGCATGTTTGCAGATTCATGGTGGCATATATATAATCTAAGGTGTGTGACTTACATTTTAAGTACCATCTTTTTAATATTTTAACTCCTTAGAATCAGCATTCGTTATTCTAATGATGTTAAATGCTAACATATGTCCATTATAATGAGACGATGAATAACTTTTTTTATGTAATTCCACTAACTGCTTCTAGAACTTAAAAAACATTTGAAGCTGTTTACAAAGTTACATCAGTAACTCTGAATATTGTCTGTACAGAACTTTTAAGGAATCCTTTTCCTGGCATATATTTTTTTTCTTCCCCTACCCAGTAACAACAAGTCTGGATTATTTCACTTTATAGTGGTGTTGTTTCTGATCAGCTCTGTCTCAGTATTTTTTATATATAAGTCAGGTAGCAGGTAGTTATCCCTCTTGGTGTGAGTGAGTGATTCTGGATTTAGGTGCCCTAGAATGAGTGAGAAGGTGCTGTGTCCCACTGACACTACGCACTGCCACTATTCTGCTCTGAACTTCTATGCTGCAAATCAGGTTGACCTTCTTGGAAAAGAAACCAAGCCAACAAAACAAACACAACTACTAGCTATGGGAGGCAGTTGTGAAAAAAATCATAGACTGGGAGACAAGTTGGTTTTAGTTAACTGGCCTGTTCTGGTGTCTGGACCTTAACTGCTGTCTGACTGCTCAGCTGAGCAAGCTACAGATCTACTTGGTACATGCAGTTTTGTGTTGTGCTTTCAGAATTGAAACAGCACCTAAAGCACAGTTAAAATTCTGCAAGTACCAACACAGTCTTCTAACTTTTTACCCCTATTTACCTTAATTGCATGCAGAAAATGATAAAGTGGAACTTCCAAGGCATTGACTTACGTTAGTAAACCTGTGCCTTTCATCCTGGTAGAACTACTTAGTAGCTCGAATGAAGCTCAAGCTGCAGTGCTTGAGGAGTAACAGTTAGAATATGGAATTATTTTATTTTTTTTTCCAACCTAGAAAAGTGTAATTTCTAGTGTGCAATATGAGTTTTGATGCCTGCTGTCCCACCTGCCTTTTCTTTTTGAAGTCGTGCAGAATACCACCCTCAGCAAGGGTGGTGGCAGAAGCTTTGCGGATGGTGGAGTAAAAGCTTCAACAGAAAAACGGCCCTAGGAAAAGGAATGGGTGTTTTGTCTGACTGCCGCCTAAACTGAAAGCAGCTGGAGATATTGGGGACTTGCTTGTTCTCTGTTGGCATTGCTTCTGTTGATTTGAAGAATAAACTTAAATTGCTTTGTAATAAACAAAAACCCATTTGAGGATATTTGATCATATCTTGTTCTTGCACATAACTCCGAATATAAACAATTTCATTTGATGTGTCTTTACCTAGTTGCTATCCAGGCAGTTGTTTAATATCTCAGTGCTTGCCTATGGAATAAATGTGCTATTATTTTGTAGAATTCTAAAGAAAGTATCATTTGTTTCACAGCAGTGTGACAAAACGTTAGGGAACATATGACTCGGTAGAATAAAATGCAGAACACTTCTTTTTTTTTTTTTTTTAGGCAGCTCTCTCTGGAATAGTAGACATTTGTGCTTAAAAAAAGGAAAGTAAAATCTATGCATGTCTAGTACCCAAACAGCTGATAGTTCTCTGACGTGCCTTGCGGGCTAAGTTCAATTTAAAAACGATAGAAAAGGGTTCTGCCCTTACTTGGGGGTTGTATTTTAATGCTAAAGGACAATACTTATGGGCAAAGCGATATTTCAGCATAGTAAGAATTGAAGATTTTCAAAATACCTTCATGATGGTGAGTAGTAGTGTTAGATTACCCTTACCAACTTTGAATGTAGTTCATGTCAATATGGCTCCTGATCTGGTGCTTGGGAAAGACGATAACTTTTGAGTAGGTTGTTTTATGAAAGTGCTGGGTTAATGCAGAGAAGCAATCCAACAAGCATAGAGAGTATCAGTAGTAGAAAACAGGGCAAACCAAAAATGCAGAGCTCTAATTCCATGGTATTTCTGTATTTTAAATAGTGTGCAGTTGATGGCTTCTCTCATCTTGAAAAGGAGATTATAGTGCTGAAAATAACATGGAAGAGGTGAAAAGTATGAGAAGAGACATGGAATAGTTCTTGCATGAAGGCTTTGCACAAACCTTACATGCTAGTGGGTGCACGTTTAGTACTGCATACAAAGGACGCAAGTTTGAAGTTGGTATGGTAATTATTGATGCTGAAATGGATTGTTGACAAGTAAAACGACCTTAATGTTGGTATTTTTCCCTCTCTTTCAACAATTTTTATCTGCTTGTCTTATCTTTTCTTCTGTAAACAATTTTGACACAGAGACTTAGAGCTGTGATGACAGTGATGCTCTGAAGACTTGCATGGGTGTTTGGAGTCTATTTCAATTAACTCTAGCTCTCTGATTACAACAGTTTAGTAAATGAAAGCTAAGTGTTGAAGAGCTGTCTGATTTGAGCTTATTGCTTATGTTGGGTTTTGATGTTACATTATCTGACCTAGACTTCTGTTTGTAATCAAATTCATGATTAGAACTTTCTAGCTTTTATCTTAAATCCGAAATTACATGTTATGTTTCTAATTTAATTAACATAGTTTTAATTGTTCCCTTTTAAAAATGGTTTCCATTTAGCTTCTGAATGTTCTTCAGTTAAATTAAGTCACTTCCCTGTGTTCTGTTCAAATGCAGTGCTGATGAGCAATTTTACATATGCAGCTGCCACCTTGCTCTTGCAATCACGGGTCATCGTTCAGTTGAGCCACTTTGCTGCTGTAGTCACCACATGGATCTACAAATATTTATTGCCAGTACAGCACTGAGATGGAGTGGGCCTGGCTTGGGCGTTTCTGTGATCAAGTCCGTCAATAGCCCACACGTACTCCCTGATTGCAACTTGTATAGTCACAAGTAGTCTAGTGTGAGGTCTGGTGGCTTGGAGGACATGCTTGCCTGTTTAGTGTAATTGATGTGATGGGGCTCCTGCAACAAATGCGCTAATGTAAAGAAATATCCTAATAAAACGTTGTCTGATACAAACATACTGTTAACAGACTTTCTGGCTTCTTAACTGGTTGTTCAACATGTCTGATAGCAGTGTATAGACATTTCTTCTCTAGCAGTTGCTTTTCCTGTTAAAATTGAGTAGAAGTGCTTTCTCTCTCTGCCGATGAGCTGTCAACATGCCTGGCACTGTCCATATCGCTTCCTGGTTCTCTGCGTTCAATTCAAAGAGCTCATAAATGGCTGTCGTGCATAACTGCCCTGTGCTTTAGACACAGGGGATGATATATATGTGCATGTGTAGATGTATATTCTCTCTATATAATTTATATATAAAGATAAAAAAAATCAGGGGGTACTGTTCTGTTTCTAAATAACACTTTGATCTTGATTTGCACCTCATACACCACCTTTAAACTTCACAAAATCTGTGGGAAATGCACTCGTCAGTATTGTATTTTTTTGTTATTATTTTTTTTAATCCTCCAAACGAGTCCATTTGTCTTTGCTGTGACTGTTCTCTCTCCCAAGTGCTGCACTTCAACTTTTAAAGGTGTCTTCATGCTACCCTAAGGCCCTGTACTTTTCATACCATTATGAGTGCTACTCCTTGGTGCTGACGCTCACAAGCTCTGGCAGAGGGCTTCATCGCTTCCTCCCGGGCATGCTTTTCACCACCAGGCTCTGTGACTGCCTTGCTTTAGGCAAGGGGCTGGAGCCTGAGCTCTTGTAGAAGAGGCAGCGTGGCCATGCCTGTGGCCCAGCTCTCACGGAGCATTGTACTTCCAGCCCTTTGCTCATCGCTCATTCCCTCACTGAGTTGAGCCTCTTGCCATTGTGCCCGTAGCAGATCCTCGTCACTCATCTGCTGCAGCCTTCGCAGTAACAAGCTGCAGCCTTCAGTTTTACTTGCTTTCCTTCCTCTTGCCTTTGTCACCCTGAAGGGTTATGTTCTTCATGTGACTGAGAAGAGAGGATATTTAGGTTGAGGGAAGTAAAACTTTAGAACCTTTTTTTTTTTTTTCCCTTGTTATTTTTCTATGCTTTTCTCAGGAGAGACTCATCTCGGCTCTTTCTCTTCCCAAGTTTGAGAGCACTTGTTGCTGTAGCAGGTTGCAGATTATATTGCACCAAGGCATATATTTTCCTTTAAGTTTATTTTTCAGTTAACTGTATACATAAAAATGGTATTGCATCCCTTTCACTTTTCCTTAGTTCATGTTGCCATTGTAACCAGTAGCTGAGCAAAACTATAATATGTGCTTGTGCTTGATTTTTTTTGTTTGTTTGTTTGTTTGTTTTTTTTTTTTTTGTTGTTTTTGGGTTTTGTTTTTTTTCGGTTAGGTTGTTTTGGGGGGGTGTGTGTGTGTATATATACGCACACATTTTTATTTTATGGGAAACAAGAAAAACTCAAATTCCAAATGCCTTGCTAGAAATCTAGCTCTAAACTCTTTTATTCTTCTTTTTGTGCTTTGTGAAGCTCTAAAGCCTCAGCAGATTTTATCCAAACACAGACTGTCATTGATGGTCCGTACAGCATTTGTGAGGGCTGTTAGTGCTTTCTAGCTCCTGCAAGTCTTCAGCCTGCTGTTCGCTAAAACAAATTAAGAGACTGTTGTTGGGTATGATGTTACACTGACTGTTTATTTACTTGCAGTTGATTTTTTGAGGAAAATATTTGACTGTAACTTGAAGGGCTGTGTTTAAATACTGTGTCCATAAGTGGTCTTGGGAATTCTGTATGCTTATCCTGCTCTCACTTCATCTTCTGGCAGTGTCTGTCAGAAATGGTGCTTTGCTTCACCAGGTATTATGTTAAACTGTGATTTGAGCACTGAGTAACAGATTTCTTTGTTGTCCTTGGTGTGGCTGGATCTGGGCTTGAGTGCAGCCCCAGAATTACTGTGAATAAAATTCCACAAATACTAAATCTTTTGATATCTTCTTAATTGTCACATGAAGAAGAAAATGCTGGTTTAATATCTAATTGTATTGAAGGGGTAGTTGCAGACTCGCTTTAACATCTCTTTTAATGTTGAAGCACGGTAGTAAGTGAGAAAAGTATGCTCTGGATACTGAATTGCAGAAACAGCTGTTCTGAAAAGCAAAAGAAATTCTTGCTAGTGTAAGGAAAATAAAGGGGAAGAAAGTGCAGAGATGCATGGCAGTGTGCTTCATGCTTTCTGCCCTGAAACTAGGTGTCAATAAACTGTCTGCAAATAGAGGGAAACAGACTAACAAATACAGTCAGAGGACAGATATGGCTATTTTTAGTTGTAGGAGGAGGAAAAAAGATGCAACCTGATTGAGATTCCCGTGAGAATTTTATTGCTTTGTTCTGCTGTAAATAGTGTGTATATTCTATTGCTGAGCATTTCTGGCATTTTGAGATGGTCTTTTTTTAAAGAGTACAGTTGTTTACTTTAGCATTTTAGAAAAACAATTCTGAAGTGATATAAAAAAATCTCTTAGCTTCTTGAATTTAGGCATGATGAGTTGTATGCATCTCTAAAATATTCTACTATTTGATACACTTTTGAGAAACAGAATCACAGTATTAAAAATGGTGATTGTAGCCTATTCTAGTTCAGTTAAAAGTTGACAATTAAAAAAATATCATAGAAACACCATGACATAATTACTTAGAGGCTTTTTTGTACAGTCTTAAACAGCTATTAAAAGAAATGTTCCTACTTTGCTGAAATTTTGAAATAACTCATATAAATGCGCCAACTAACGCTTATTTTGTTCATCCTGTTACGTCTCTTGAGGCAGAATTTTAAGCTGAAGTCTTGACTTAAACTGTTGTGTGTATGTCTTGTCTGGCATGAGACTGGGCTTTATACTGTATCCTTTATCAGAAAAAAATGTTATGCATGGTGTAATAGTTGAAGTTGTTTGTCTTAAGTCATTAAAATATGTGAGTTTGAGGGGGTTCAAGCAGCCCTAAGAAAACTTAAAAATTTTGACCGCATGCTGGAGCATGTATATTGTGGATGAAGAGTCTTCTGAATTTAAAAGAACTTGTGATCTTTTTCTTAGATCTTCCTATCTCTCTCCCCTTCAATATAAATGATGGATGCTAATTTCTGTGGGATTTTTATCATTTATTTGGAAACTTTAACATGCAGACTAAACAGCTGAGTGAATGTGTATACTGGAGATGACAGTGCATAAAAAGCCAGCTTCTGGTCCTGTTAATAACTCAACTTGTATGGGAAACCTGTGGAGCTGTGAACTTCATTTCCATATGTGCCAGAATCAGAAGTGTTTTCCCTGGTCAGAGAGGTTTTAAGCACAAAGTACGTCTAAAGCATTGGAAAAACAGAAATAAATTCATTTTAACACCAAACATTTTTTCCTCTTTTGCTTTTTGTCTTATCGTTTGTTAGCTTCAGACAGGCTGGTGAATGTCCCGTACCAAGGTACTGGGAAACAGTAAGGATGTCAAAGAGATGCAGTATTCAAAAATACCAAAGGTTTCTTAGAACTGAATTGGAATCTCCACTCCAGGTTGTTGTACAGTGACCTTGTCTTGCACCTTGTACATAATTTTGCTGTCTGTCATAGAACCCACTGATTATGTTTGGTGTTACACAGTAAGCACGTGAGAGAATACTTGGTCTGAATGCGGATTTAGAAAGGGACAATCCAGTACAGAGACTGGTGGTTTTTTAAAGACAAGAAAGTCTAATCAGTTTGCTGTTGGTTGAAGCCTGCCAGGTGAAAATGAGTTTTGATGTTAAAATACTGAAATTCTGGATTTTAGAATTTTTGAAATTCTATGAAATTCTGTTTTAATAATGAGCTAAATGTTTGAGTGGGATCCTCAAATCTGATTTTAATTCAAACATATAAAAGATTACTTGTTAGTTGGAAGCATGTTCATGTATGTGAAAAATGATGAATAGTGTGTCAAAATTGCTTTTGTGTCATCTGTAAGCTTCAGGGATGCTGTGGAAAGGTTTATGTGGAGAAGGCTTGTTTCTGTAGGATCCTAACAAAAAAAATATCAAATAGTTTCTTGTTCCAGATCCTTTTCATATTAATTTGTTATGTTAAGCATCTCAAACACATGCTTTATGACAAGAGTGACTTTTTTTTGTAATTGATAGTTAGAACTTCTTGCTGCTACTAGGTCCACTTTTTTTATGGTATGTCAGTATGGCCAAAAGCTCTGGACTGTCTCGGCGAAAGGTGGCATAGAACTTTGGTTTCTCTTCAGTATGGATGATGCTATATGCTAAAATGTAAAGTATGCACATGTGTTCTTAACAGAGTTTAACTCTTGTCCCGCATTCCTCTGAGAGAAACGATGGCTGCAAGGCTTGCTGTACCTTGAGACTTCATCATAGGGTTTGTTACGATTGCTGTACTGTCACCATGCCAGATTATTTGCTCATCCTCTAATCCGCCGTTCCAAAGGTGATCTAAAAAGCACAGCTATTAATACTTGCAGTAAGTGCTATTCAGAAGATGCAGCTGATCACCTATATACTCAATTGCCACTCTTGTGAAGACAAAAGCATTTGGAGTAATGTTTGCCTGAAGCCTATTCAGGTATTTAAAGTTTCCCAATAAGTCTTGTATTTTTAATATATACTGGATGTGGAGGAGGAAAGTCTTAGCAGTCACTAAGCAGCATAAGCTCCGTCTATTGGCCGTGGCGTTGCAGAAGGCTCTCTGGGCAGCGGGTGATCCCCTTGCAGCACTCTTACTATACAGACCCTCGTGGGACCTGGGACCTGGAGCTCCTACAGTGCGAAGAGTTGCCTGTAATTCACCTTTTTAGAGAAGCTGAGTGGAAATGCCTCTAGGAAATGGCATAGAAATCAATGGCAAAGTATTCCTGTGAGAAGTTGTATACAGTAATTTTAAATGTATTGAAGCCTTTGTGGTTTTTTTCTGTCTACTTTATTCATGGCAAATTATTCCCTTTTTTTTTTTCAGAAATAGTAAGACTTTGTGTCGCTTGTTTGTGATGCATAATGCTCTGCTTTAGTGAAATCATCAAACAAATGCAAGAGACATCTAAAGGTGCATAATTTACTTATGACCATAGTAGAAAACTAAGATGCCCTTTTCCCTAGCATATATTTTTCTTGTAAAATCCCCGAAAGTTCAACATGCTTTCTGCAGCTGAACAACTTCTTTCTGTCAGCTTTTCAGACCAGCTCTACGCTGAGCTTTCCTCTGTACTTTAGTGTAGGAACTCTTCAATGCGTCTATGTCCTTAAGAGCATTTTTTTTTCCCCCCAATAACTTGGCAGATAGTGCTGCAATACTTGATTATAGTTTCAATGGGAATGTTCTCTAAAGACTGGTGGCTGCAGCTGATCAGCTGAATGCTGAGCATGGAATTGTAATTCAGCAGCATGGGGGAGGGCCCTGTTCGCTGTACAGAGCGGCAGGGCTCTGCTTACTGCCTCTTGCTTAATCAGCATGAAACTATTAGCAAATTCTTGCCATCTCAGCTATAATGTACTGCTAATAGGTTTGCTTTATTGCACGGGATAGTCAAAAAAGCCTGGAATGTTTTAGTAATTTTAAGTAGCATAACATTCTTCTTAATGAAGTTTGACAGCATTTACTTAACTCCCTCACGCTGTATCTAGCAAGAGTACCTACCGTAAACGCATTCCTGTGTACTAAGTGCTGGTAACTTATTTGTGTCTTTTCCTAATGAAAGTTTTCTTACATGAAAGCTTTTGACATGCTTTTAAATTCGAATGTATTATATAAAAATCGACTGCTGGCAACAAAAGCTTGTGTAATTAGTCTGTTTTAACGTACTCTTAATTTTGTCACAGTTTTATATTTCTCAGAAGACCATGTAAATCTTCAGTTAAAATAAACAAGCAGACTTTTTTGTGGTTTCTGTTTTTTGTTACCCCGCCCCTTCCCCAGTATTTTAGGATGTGCTTTGTTATCTGGGATATGCAATGAATGAGGAGTTAGTGTAGCCTCTTTTACTCAGACCATCAGCAGTAAGTTTCAGAGGAGGCTGGTGCCAGATATCTGAATCTAACTTTTTCTTTTTCCTCTCTGCCTTTTGCTTTAGAAGCAGTATTTTTGTTTTTGGTAGTTTAATAACTTCTTCATTTTACTGATAAATTGGAATAAATCTGATATCTAGAGATTGGAAAAATTTTCATTGTTAGTTGTCAGCAGTGAAAAATGGTGTTATATGGCAGAAAGCCAGTTCAATTATGCCAGTTAATTTTATTTCTTTTAATGATTTGTGAATTTGTCTTATCACAGGAGAAGTGAGAAGGGTCAGTGTGTTTCCCTGATTCCCACCTTGGCACTGGACAGCCTGCGTGGTGGGCAGGGATGCACATGGTGAAGAACGCTGTTTCCTATTTTTATTGCAGGGTCTGGTTCATTTTCATCTGTGTGCACTCATTTCTCTCTTGCATCTGAAAGTCTTACTTCACTCCTGGAGCCAGACTTTGAGAGAAGTTTTCACAGGCTTAATCCATCAGTGCTGGTCATAGACATAATGGGTCTAGTTTCAATGTTGGGAAGACCAGATGCATCTTTAGCAGACCCTGTCTGGACTGACCGAAGTGTGATAGCAGGGCTTCGGAGGTGGAGCCTGTACTTGAACTATCAAAATACTTGATCCCCCACCTTATTTCTGGCAGCCTGTACCTCTTTGTTTCAGTTCTTTGTAAGAAGTCTTTCGTCCTCTGAAAACTTTGTTTGAGAAAGACCTGCAAACAAGCAGGGGGATTTCTGTTAAACAACTATGATTAGTTGTTGATACTTGTCTGAAGGAATGAAATCTGCACAGAAAGCTGGACTAAGTTTTGGTTGTTTTTTTTGGTCTGTGTCCTGCTATTTATACAGTTGACTTCTACAGTCAACACAGTATTTTATGGTGAACAGATATTTCTCACTTAAAGGCTTGGAACTTTCAACTTAGGATGTCAAATGTTAGGTAGTGGGCAATTTTTTTCTTTTGTTTTTGAGTTAAAATTGGGTAGCTCTTCTACAGAGTGGGACAGTAACCTTGATTCTCACTAATCCATTTGACTGTGTATTCAACCGTAGTTATACTAGCCTGGTAGTGGAGATATTTTTGTTGGTGTTTTTTTATGGTGGTTTTTTTTAATTTTCTTTGTCATAATTTTTAGTTGAATGATGACATTTTATTTATGGAAACTTGAGCTGCTCAATAGTACACGTAGGACATAAGAGACCATTAGAACTTGTTCTGACCCCTCTTCTGTGATGCACACCAGTGAACATCATAGAGTAACTCTCTGTATGAACCCAGTAACTGTTATGTTTAAGAAACATTGTTGGAGGAGAGAATCATAGAATGCTTTGGTTGGAAGGGACCTTTAAAGGTCATCAGTCAAGTCCCCCTACAGTGAGCAGGGACATCTTTAACTAGATCAGGTTATTGAGAGCGGCATGAAGCCTGACCGTGAATGTCTTCAGGGATGTGGCCTCCATCACCTCCCTGGGCAACCTGTTGCAGTATTTCATCACTGAGGAAATACTCAGATTTAGTTTTGGTTTTTGAGGGTGGATGGCTGTGCCAAGCTTCTGAGGATAGACTTAATCCGTTGTTGAGGAACCCATTCATTATTATTCTTGGAATATTCTGGCATTAAAAAAAAGTAAATTTCTAGACCATGTGACAATGCCTTAGTTCCTTCACCAATTCTTTTATTTAAGATATAATAGATATACTTACTATAGTCTGTATGCACTGATGTTGTTTTGTGGTTCTTTCTCAATTACTGCAGCATCGAATCCACAGATTTATTTATTTATTTATTTTTCGATCCTAGTGGCCACATTGAAGTTACTTGAACTGCAAAAATTACAATTAACTGCTGCTGAATAGATAAGTATGGAAGTTTAGATTGCACTGCAGTTACTCAGAAGCTTAAAGCCAAGCAAAAGCCCCAAAGCCCAGTTAACTCAGTTTGCAAGACTTCTATTTTGTATTACAAAATGTAACTTGTGTCATCATTTGCTTATTTGCAACTTCTCAGGGAAGACAAGTGACTTGAAGTTTCCTGTCAGAGCTGCAACTGTGAAAAGCAGCCAGGGGGAAATGGCCACAGGTCTGGGCGAAACTGCTCCTCACTAAAAAGTGTGGTTTACCATTTAACATTTTGGTTTGGTTTGTGTTTCTTTTCTTTTCCAGTTTTTACCTGAGAATTGACTTGCCAGCTCCATTTCTGAGGGCTGTGAAGTGATAGTTGATCGTCAAGGAAGAATAATTGAAGCACAAACACTTCCTGTTGTCTGGCACATTTCAGGATACTGCTTCAAGTGACTTAATTTCTGTATTGGACAGCTTTTTAGTATGGAGATGATTTCAATGCCTTTGTGATTGTCAGACCCACCACACAGCGGTGGGTTTGTCCATTGTTGAATTTACCTGCTCTGAAAAAAATCTATCTATTAATCCCACAAAGTGTAATGTTGTGTATACTTTCCTGTCTGATTTGTTTTCCATCTTACTAATTTTTTGGGTTAATCACTTTGGTGAATAGTACAGGAGCCATTATGGACTTGACATCACTGAGTGAACGGGAGCACTTTCTTAGTCTTCTGAAATCTGAGAAGCTTGTTCCTCTAAAACTTACCTGTCAGATCTGTGGGAATGTCTGAAATTGGAACTGTGACTAGAACCAGTGAAAACTTCATGCTTTATCCATGTCAGTTTTGCCACAGGCTGAAGAAAATTGTCCTCAGCTTTTTTTTTCTTTCTTTTTGCGGGGAAGTGGGTAAAGAAATCTCCCCTTTCTTTACTGGTCTGTTTCTGAATGTTTTATAACTCTTGTGGGTTGTAACTTATTTTAGGTATTGCTATACCCTGGAGGTTTGCAGAGGAGAGGAAAATGCAGCATCTTTTCTTGCTTAAGTTGATTAAGATATTCCCACCATACCTGACCTAGGTTTTTCTACTGAAAATTAGTATTAGTAATATGTAGAGGGTTTTTAGTTTTACAAGAATTGGCTGTAAGCACTCTGAACAACGTATCATTCCTATTCTTCTTAAAGAAAAAAAAAAGTTGACACATATAGCAGCCCATCGTAGCAAACATTATATGTAGTCCTTTGCCTCACTGCACTTCCCTTTCCATCTCATTTGATGACAACTGTGACAAAAGTAGCCCTTTTCTTTCTAACTGTTTATGGTAATATGTCAGATGTGTATTTTTTTTTGTGCTTGTCCATGCAGACTGGTGGAAGACCTGCAGCTTTGCCAGAATGGGTGAATGCCTCACTTGTAAGTGGGCAAGTCACACGCCAGCCCGTGCTACTGCAGAGTTCCCTGGGTGTGCTTATTTTGCAGTTACCTTGGTTCGCCTGGTGCCAGAGATAGTCATAAGTAGATCTTACACTTACAAGATAAACCTTAGTGATGTCAGCCATTAGTAGAATACCCCTTTCCCTGTGATTGGAAGACTGTGAAGAAAATGTATTATATAAAGTATTGTATGTGTTTGTATTTTAAGTTAAAATAGTTGTTCTCAAAACACTAACAAACCCACTTTCTTTGCTGCAAGTGGAGGACCTGAGCTAGTGAGCAAAACTGTATTTCTCTCTCACTCTTGTCGTTCATACTACTGCTGAGTTCTGTACTCTGAGGTGACAGGTCCTTATTCAGCTTAAAAACCTCTGTAATTCTGAGCTACTTAGGATACTTTCCTTCTTTGGTGGGGTGATGTCTCTTTGACTTCAGGCATGTTCCTTGATACCATAGTAACCGGAGCATTATATTGCTCATTCTTAGAAGCTGTTGAGTTTTCTTAGGAAAAAAGCAAGGACTTAAACCCAACATTCAATTGTGCATATTTATACAGTAAGACAGCTTCATACTGTAAATTTTAATAGCTTCTTCCAGTTTTTTCTAACTTCAGACGTGCATGTGCTGCCTTTCAGGATGAGGGTTACAAATGTGTGAAGCTATACAAAACCTTGTGAGAGTAATATAATTTTTAGAGAAGAACCTCAATGTGGTTCTTTCTCACTGCTAAGGAATAGAAGCAAGAATACCCCAAGTGCTGTTGAAAGTTGTTGACTAACCTGCACCTAAACCTTCAAGGGATTTGGTTTGATTCCCCATTTTCCCCAATCAGGCTGTTGCAAGGTTTCATTCATTTTGCCTTGCTTCTCTCTGTACTTAAATGTGTTTGGTTTTTTGTTTTTTGTTTTTTTTTTTTTAAGTTTAGCCAGGTTGGTGGTTGTTTTGTTCTTGTTTGTTTTTTTTTTTTGTTGTTGTTGTTTGTTTGGCTTTTTTGTCCGTCCCTGGCAGAAATGGACAACTCTCTACTCGTTGTCTCTATAACTGATTCTGGCTTAGATGTTTGAAGAAAATTCCTTCTCCCAGCGACCTTTGAGGTTTAGTGATGCAGCTAAACCTCCTCAAGGATGGACAGGTTCTGAAAGAAGGTCCTGCTCTCCTGTCTCCTAAGTCAGTCATACATTTCAAAGGCATCTCTGACTGACCTTGCAGTGACCTGCAAACACCTAAAGGGTCTAAATATGGAGGGGTTGGCGTGGTTTTATTGGTTGTTTTTGTTTTGCTTTTAAAGTCTCAGTGGGGTTAATTTACTGCCATCCTATTTCCGTCAGCATCATGGGAGCAGAGGGGAAAGGAGATGGAGTTGCTCCTCTTGGTAGCTGGTGGGCAGTAAACCAGCTTAGCTATGTCTTAAAACTATATCAGTAGTTTTTCCTTTTCTGAAATAAATTGGTGTTTTCTCTTGTTTTCTAAACATTGAGATGTTGCCTGAGTCATTTGAACTGTAAGCTTTACTAATTTGGTGACATGAACTGAATCAGCAAAAGCATTTGCTGCACTTCTGGTATAAGCACAAGTGTCAGTGTGGCTTCTGCCTTTCTGCACAAAGGAAATTCTTTGGTTGTGTGCATGGGGAGTTAAGGTAACTCACACATTTAAAATAGCAAATTACTTTTCTCTTGGCTTCCCTTTCTGCTTAGACGAGCAGACAGTCTTTTTCCAAAAGGAGCAAAATAAAGTGGTTTGGTGGTGTGGGATTTTTTTTGTGCGTGTTTGTTTTTTTTTTTTCTTTATATTTGTGTGTGTGTTTTTATTTTTATTTCTTTTAATAGTAGATATTTTGGCATGTTTATAGAATCATAGAATGGTAGGGGTTGGAAGGGACCTCTGGAGATCATCTAGTCCAACCTCCGAAAGGATAGCTGTTGTTTAAAAGGATAGCTATTGAAAAATTTACCTGAAACTAGAAATATGGAAACAGTCGGGATTTTGCATGTGCAGACTTCATAATCTCAGAATGTAATTTTTCCTGTTTCCCTAACCTAGGCCTGCTTTATGTTAGAGTATGAATAAATCACTTGATGATAAACAGGGCTTGTAATAATTTTTCCAGACTTGGGTTGTATAATGTGATTTTTTTTTTTTTTTTTTAATTATTTTTTGTTGTTGTTTTTTTTTGTTTGTTTTGTTTTGTTTGTAAAAGTATGGAGCTAGTATGACAGCATGTAAGTTGTGTTTCTTCAAATCATGTATTTTGAAACTGTATTGCCAGTCAGGATCCTAGAAGGTACTTTTTCAGATGCTGCTCTGAGTTTATAAATTGGGCAGTACTGAAACTTGTTTCTTGAGTTTTTGATATAATGTTTCTGCAGGTTGATGTAACTGGCTACACTGGCTGTTTTCTGCAGGGATTGCCTGTTTGTTCCTGAGGGGGACATTCTAATTGAGGAAACTGCCCACTGGAGATTTGAGGCACATGGGTAGCACGGTACCTTGGGAATAGTAGTTGCAAGTAATAAACTCCGGGAAGCAGATGTGGAAGGTAGCAGCTGCCTATTAAGCGGCGTGAAGTACAGCTGCCTGCCAGCTCGGGGAAGGGAGAGAGCCTACTGGTTGCACGACAAAATATGTTCTTGTTAGTATATTCATAAGGCAAGCCAACAGAAATTATTCTAGTATCTGATTCCATACTGTACTACGGTTGCTTCCTAGGCCAGTGAGCTGTGTTATTCACTGGGGTTTGCCACCTTAATGTAATCACATAACACATTCCAGTGTGCCAGTAAGTGTGCTGTTAATTTAGCAGTGCTCAGACTGTTTGAATACTGGTGATGTTCTACAGCTGCATGTTACTGAAAACTTTAAAGCATTGTGGTTCATAAGCTCAAAGGGATATTTTGAAATTTTTTCTAACACCTAACAAAGAAATACAAGCATAACAAATGCTTGCAGAATTTGCTGCCACAAGCAACGTTTAGTGACGCAGATTTTCACACAAGTGAAATCTGCTTTTACAGCAGAGTAAAAGGACAACAGCTGTAAATTGTGTGGGAGTTTTGCATTTTCTTGTCAAGTGTTTGGAATTAAAGACCCTTTCTGATGGAACACAGAAATGATGACTGCTGTGTTTTAGAACTCTATTGTAAATTGTTCTTTTCTCTATTTTTTTTTAAACCTTAGTATTTGGAAAATGAGCCATTAATATTCACATACATAACTTTTAATTTCTTAATGACTCTGGCTTTTTTCTTCTCTTTCAAATACTAGAGTATTACAGATTTTGTTCTACTGAGTCATGGTAGTAGTTAGATTTCATTCTGTTTGATCAAATGGTACTCGAGCTATCTTTTAGGCTTCGCCAGTAATACAACTTCAGTAACTTTTTAGTAGCTTGGGAATCTTATCAGCGGTGATGTTTACTTTCCCATCTGCACCTTCCATGCGTGCCTGGCTTACAGTACATTGTGTAAGCACTAGACCCTCAAAAGTACACATAAATGCTTTGGGAGCTATCCTTTTGAAAATGTAAAGTATAAAAAAAAAAAAAATTGCTATTCAGTTTGAAGTGACTTAAACTAATGGAAACTTGTCCTTTCAGTTATTATGAGTTCAAATAACACCATTCTACCTCCAATTACATTTCACAGGAGTTAAATTTTTAGACTATAATGGTAACAACATAGAAGTGTTCCATGAAAATGTTAATAATCTGTCCTAAAAAATACTTTGAGCTCTCTGAGGCAAGTGAGATGTATGGCTATACACTAAATCAGTTAAAAGAATAAATGATTTGTTAAATGAGGGCTCTACACTACTTCTGAAACTGAGATTATTTTGCTGTATCAGTTATTCTGCTGTAACACTTATAAAACAACTGAAGAACTTGTACTCTTGTGATACTGCCCTTCTGAAAAGCAGTTTCTGCTGGCATGTTACAGGACTGTTTTCCACTGGAGAAATCAAATTGGATTTTTCTGGTGTTAGTGTACTATCGTAGTTTTTCTAGAAAATAATCATCAAGACACATCACAAATGATTCCCAGCAGCTTTATTCTTCACAAATCTGCATTTAAACATGTACTGCAGATTCCCCAGAGGTCAACTGCAGAATAAGCTTGGTGTTTCTGCTAAGATTGTCAAAACGTCCTTGTTACAGAACCAAATTGGTGCCAGTTCCATGAAGGTGAAGTTAAAAGAAAAGTATAGATCTACTACTGCATGGCATGTCCAGGCTAAAATTCTGACATGGGTTACAGATACTGACTGCATTTTGTCTGTGCCATATCTGTTGTATGGCGAAGTGGACAGAGTAAAAAAAGGAGTGAAGGAAATTTACTGGCTGGCTCTTCAACATTGTTAAATTTAACCACTCTTTCCTAATTGGGGTAAGCTTGCTCTGTAAGTATGTATGCAGTAAAATGTTTCATACAGTGTTTAAATTTTCTGCTATAGGAAAAGCAGCTTTGTCTATATCCTTGGACAAAAGCTTTTTTTATGGAAGTGAGAAGCTAGATTGTGCAAGTGGTGAAGTACAAGTATGGTAAACACTGTCATCTTTGTGCATGTTCTACAAAGGATCCCATTGTAAAATCTTATTTCCGTTTTTTAAAGTATTTGACATCACTGTTGCAACCCTTCAATCAATTGTATACTCTTTTATTGCTATAAACTTCCTAAGTTCATAGGTAATAGTTTTGCTCACCGAGATGGTCGTGAGCACCACAGGAACGTGAATGGGAAATCTGTGGAGTGTACAGGAAAAAGAGGTTTTCTGTCAGTTCTCTTTGATCAGTCACTTATGATGGATGATCTGAGAGTGCTGTTTCTGGTCCTGAGGCACAACCAACTGCTCCCCTCTGGAGCAGGCCTCAGGGTCCCAGAGAGCCCTCCTCCTGTGCCCGCTTTCCACCGCTGTCCGTAGGCGCTTGTGAGCGGGACAGAAAAAGTCAACTTTGGCTTTCCATGCGGCAGGAATTTTGCAGTATGATTTAATGAATCGTTGTCTTGATGAGTATGGAAATAATGCAAGTCACTCATTTTGGGCTACCAAGAAAAAGGAATTTATTTAGTTTTAGAGGCTTTTTGCTATTTTTAAAAATTTGATATGGCTTTACAGTATCACCAGATAAAGATGTATATTTTCATCAACTTTGGAAAGTATTTTTGTGTGTAATTGGAGAGCTAAACCAGAAGGGAACTTAAATGACTGAAGCAACACAAGCATGTTTTGGCAGAACATGATGTCCTATGTACTAAGACTCTTTGTTTCATAATCTAGTTTGATAAAACAAAGTAGTAATAGATGTATTTATTTTAAAATGAATTATGTGTGAATATCCCCGGAAATAGAAGAAAGAGATAGCTCAGCCTGTAATTCAGTGTTAGTAAAATGCCAAGCTGACCAAAAGATAGAATTAACAAAAGTAAATCAGATGCTTAATTTTACTGTTTTCAACCTGATGGGAAGTTATTGGCTAGTCACTTTAAAAATTTACTTTGAGTGTATCTGCTTAATTTTTTCAGTGGGACATTTTAAACATTTAACTGTCGAATGACCTTTGCTAGACAAATGTATCTGAATGTTTTGTATAGGATTATTGTAATTCTACATTGCTTTGCAGTGTCTTTTTTTCTTTCTTAATCACTTCATATTGGCAAATAAACTGAATGTGAGAACTGCAATGCACTTTAATATTTGCACTTTTGTAGCTTGTTTTAAACTTACACTCAGCTATTAACAGACATAATATTTACTGTTGTCTTTAGACTTACAGAGTGAATTATCCAGTTTAGGTTGGAGAAGATCAGTGTATTAAAAATTGTTTAGGTTTCCATTTCAATTTGACTTGTTAGATTAGTTTGCTATCTTCATCTCTGAGGTAGTAGAGGACTTGCTGAAAAATCTTCCTTGGGAATTTTTGTTTATTAGAGTAAATTTTACATCTGCTTGAACATCTTAGAAAGAAAGCAGGGTCCAGAACATGTTTGTAAAAATGTAAGCCAAGAGCAGAAAGAAGAAGGAGGAGATGAGCTAATTATTCCAGTTGAAGCTGTCACTTTGTGAAAATGAAACTGTAGAGTTTTTGAGATTTTTATGTCATTCTTGTTGAATAAGGCTGCTATTGAAGTCCCAGGCCTTCCTAAAAGGACAGTGCCAATTCTTTGGCAAGAAGCTCGGTTGTTGAGGGAACTGGGATGCTTCGTTCCCTGTCTCAGGATGCTGTGGGATGTGCCTGTTCTGCTTTCTCCAGCTTGCTGCTGCAAAGAGCTGGTATCCCCTTGTTTTCCTGCAGTGTAATGCTGCACTTTCACTTAAGTATAGACAGTCTCTTGCTTGTAACTTCATAAAGAGCATTAAGATGAATTTGCTTAAAAAATAATTTCATTTTTAGAAGCTAGTTTCAGCAGTCTGAATGCTGAAACGGAAACTTTAATTTCAAGTTCGTAACACTAAGAAAATCTGCAGACGTGAGAACTAAAGCAATTTTTTTTGTGAAGGAGGGAAAATTACGTGTGGTGGGTTGTGTTTTGCAGGGTAGCATTGCAGTTCTTTAAGCAGTTGTTATGTTCCAGAATTTTTTTTTTCTTTGGATTTAAGTGCTGTAAAAGGAAAATGGGAGTTACCAGTTTCAAGGAAACATTGTTTTCTGTCTTTTAATTGCTAGCATCCTTGATGCAGTGTGATCTTATTGCATGAAAATAAACTAACAGCATTATTAGGTGGTAGATAGGGAAGAGATCTGTAGTCCTTGTTTCTCCCAGAACTGCAGTCTTACACTGTTGGAGTGTGCTGGTAGTTTGGTTTGTTCAGGTTTTTTTGGTATGTGTGTTGTGTGTGTGTTGTGGTGGAGTTGGTTTTTGTTTTTGTGTTGTTTTTTTTTTAAGTTTACTTTAATTGTGATTGCTCAAACAAATACTACCATCTGAAGAAAGCCATTTGTATAAGGTAACATTGAAATTGAAGGTATGCTCTGAGAAGCTGATACACATTTTGGTAATGAAAAGTACCTTGTGAAGCTTTAGTAAGTTTGCTTTTTATTGCATGGAGTACAAGTGTTTCGAGGCCTGATAGCGTATCTGCAGCCTTTGTTGAAAATGTTGACTGTTCATTCATGAATGATTAACAGGTTGTTTTATTTAAAAGCACGTATCTGCTTCCTACTGTGTCAGTATAAAAATCTAGTTCTGAAAAAGCTGTGTGTACAGGCTCTGTTTGAAGAATGTTGTGTGGTGATGCTGGAAACTTCATCCTGCCTGCAAGAAACTCTCGTTATCTGTTTGCAAGGATTTAGTGCTAGCAGGCTTTTTTGTGAGACAACATAAATACGGTGGATTTCTAAAGTATTAAAATACAGAGTATTACTGAGCTCAGGGACAGGCCCTTGTGTTCATAAAGTTGCCATAGTGCTTAATGGGCTGTACCATTTTTGTTCAAGATATAGTAGCATCATAGTAGTATCTGTTTTCTGATTTTTCTTTATCATTTTTCTAGCAAGAGTCCTTCATTGTTCTTAGCAAGAAAAAGCAACATGTAAAAGTATGAAATCCCTATCAAATAGGAAGTGAATGTTGAAATATTTTGAGTATAAGGCATTTCATGTGCGGGCATGTTGAAGGACGTGTTCTTGTGATTCTGATAGCGACAAGACAAGGAGTCTCTTTCAGCAGATTTAATTCCATGTTTATGAGCTTTGGAGCTTTTTGGTGCAAAAATAAAGCTCAGAGTGAAGTTCTAGCTGGAAGTTCACATGTACATACAGAGCTGTTTAGTGTTTTGCATATATGTAAGTTTCACTTAGCCGTGTATTTTCTAGCTTTGGGAAGGCAGCCATGGAAGTAGTCAGAAACTGTTTTGATCTAGGTGATACTTTATTTGGATTTATACATTGGTAATGAGTAACGGGTTTGGTAAACTAAAGGAATAAAGTAAAATTATTATGTTTTTTATCTTGAAACTATTAAGGGTTTTTGCAGAACAGAGTCTTGAACTCACCACAGTCATCTGAGGCCAGGTGGTGCAGGGCCTGGAAGCTCTACAGGGACATCTAGTGGGACCTGCCTCGCTGCAGGACTCTCCTTCCCAAGCTGGGAGGGGGAGAGGATTGACATTCCTGCCAGCGCTGATGTAGAAACTACACTAAAGTTAATTTCAGGAAACTTTGATCTTTCTAAAAGCTTTTTTTTCCTCATCAATAAATGATAAGTTCTTCACAAAATTAGCCTTGATAAGGTTGGGTGCTGCTGAACTGAGCAATTATTGTAGAGACAGCAGCATACCTCATTGCGTGGCTCAAGGTATGCAGAAGTGCTGTTGTACGCTACGTGGTTACTTTAAAATAGTTCCTGATAAGAAAGTTATATCCCTCAAAGATGTACTTAGGAGCTAAACTGTGCGTTGTAGTTGGGTTGATGGGTATGAATTTTTTTTTTTTTTATGTTTTGCTGAAAGCAATAACTTACAAGTGCCTTGTAAAAATTTTTGCAATTTTCCCTGAAAAATCTGCCAGGAGAGAGCAACAGGGAACAAAAGTAACCAAAGGTTTGGTTGGCAGGACAGTTAGCTGTCTTGCTTGTTGTTCAGGGCAAAAATTCTGGCTTTCCGTTGACAATCAGAAAGCGGTATGTTGAGTTTGGAAGGTACTAAACATTCAGAAGGATGCTGCTGTATGATTTAATATTGTGTTGCAAATTTGGCTGCTCTGTTTCCTGAGTCATGTGGCGGTATGTTGCCTGTGAGCTTCCAGTGTTGGCTTAGCACACGCATGTCCTGCAGTTCCATCTGGAGTTGTTCTTGTGATAATGTTGAAACCTCAGTGTGAAACCTCTGAGCGGTATTCCTGTGTGTTACTTGAGTAAATGTTCTAAAAACTCTTACCAAGCATTCTGGGTCATAGGCTTTCTTATTTGGAAAACACTTCCATTAATACACAGAACTTTTCTTTCAATAATGGTGCTCCATTGTCTTCATTAAACCAAAAAAAAGCAACTGGCAATTTCAGGCCTAAAGAGCAAAGCCGCCACCTTGTCTGGTGTGGAAAAGTAATTTTAGGAGTGTTGTGCAAGCCATGAACCTCTTGCCGCAGCAGCCAGAGCTCTTGGTGCCGCTGCTTTTGTCACTTCCTTGAAATAGAGGAAGAACCCGAAGGTTTGTGCGTTCCCCGCTGCAGGTGTGAGCACCTTGTTGTTTCAAATGCCAAGACTCCTGGTTTAATGGCAGGACGATTTATGGGGGAAATGCAGCTCTGCAGGCTGATTGAGAAATGAACACAGAAACTGGAAGTTCTCTCTTTGCATGCCAGGGAACCGACCCCTGAAAACAGTGGGGCGATGTGCCATTCATAGGAGACTAATCGATGCTCTTAGTGCTCTCAAGGGTGACTTCACCCTCCTCAAAAACAACAGCAGCAAACAAAAAGCGAAGTGGGGAATGGAGATATTGATGTGACTTACAAAGTAGAAATAGTCTTTTACTGTTCATCAAGTTTTGTAACAGATTTTTTTTCTCCTTAAATTAAATGGAGGAAAATACTAATTGGTCTTGGCTCTCTGATTTTGCTAGTGTTGCAATTTCCCTCCCCCCTCCCCCCGCCTCGTGGTTTGCCTTATTCTGTACTTGCTATATCTAGTAAGCCGTGTTTTCTCTTTTAAAGGCACACAAAACAGGTCCGTGCCTGTTTTAATCTCATTAAGTTCCTCTCTAGCTGTTTCCCCTTTTGGTTGTGGATATTGCCCATATTTGGTTCTAGCTATGGTGCAATCAGTTTAGATCTGATTGTGTGGTATGATATACTGTCTTGCCTGAGCAAACCCCAATAATTTATGATTAGATGTGGCCTAGATTAGCAGCTTATGATTTTAAGTTTTAGAAGTACATTATAAAAGATCTTTTATGTAGTACAATGTTAGTTTTTCCTGTGAAAGATGTATCAAGGCACAAGGACTTGCCTGCAGCAAAACTCCTGAATTAAAAACAAGAGGGGGAAGGGATAGTATAAATTATACAGTTCCTTGCTTTAGAGTGCCTAAATAATGTGCCCTAAAATACAGAGATGGCCTTGCATTACCAGGAAGCTATTCAGTTTGGTTTAATAACAAGCTGCTTTCAGAGTCTCATAATCACAGCTCTTGTGAAAACGCATGCTCTTATATTATGCATGGTGTGATTTATGTTCTTGTATTATACTTTAAAAATTGAACATCTGGAAGTGTATTTCTCTCCTAAACACTTCAGTGGCTTATTTGAAAGTACTCATCGTTTCAGTGAGTGCCCTGGACTTTTAACCATGCTGCCTACAGGCCTTCATGTTAGCAAACTATTAATGAGAAATTGTCATTAGCGTTTTGTTTTCTTGTACATATTTGTTATTCTATTTCTCTGCATGTAAATGAGAAAATTAGGTGGATAAGAATGTCCGATTCTATAAGGAAATAGTTGTAATCAGAACACTCAATGATACTGCCTAAAATACTTTAAAATGAGCATCTGTCTGGAAAGATGTGCAGGTAAACCATCCAAGTGTTTTCCAGAGTTTTTTAGTCACAACATCCAACTGAACTGTCTGTTAAGATCTTGCTAAGGAGATAAAAGTGCTGCTTTACTTTCACCATCATCTGTATTGGCAGGGAGGGGGAAAGGCAGGGGAACCATCATTGCCTGACAAGTGGCATCTCAGAAATGCTACGTTTTGTCTTGAATGAGGTGACATTATTCAGAGTTCCTGAGCAATACTTGAACTGTAAAGCTGAAGTTTTTCAACAAGGCAAGCATATAATTATTCTGATTATGATTCCAGTGTATTTCACCTCCACTGTAAGACATAATTATCAGCTGTCATCTGGAGAAATGCTGAAAATTTGTTTCAGTATTAAATAAAAATAGCTTGTGATATCTACCTGGTAGTTAAAAATCTAATGTTTTCATGCCCCAGCATCTTGTGGCTGTCCTTTGTGCTTTTGTACTTAACAAAAAGGGGAGTTTGTTGGTTTGTTTTATTACTGTAATATATTCTGAATTGTACGGGAGCATTCTAAAATTCATTTGCTCTTTAACGATACATTTCTTCTCTTAATAGCCAACTACTCCACCAAGCCAAGGGAGGCCTGATTCACCAGTTTATGCTAATTTACAAGAACTGAAAATATCTCAGTCTGCACTTCCACCACTACCTACAAGTGCTCCAGTCCAAATAAATGGGGAATGGGAAACGCATAAAGATACAACAGGACGCTGTTATTACTACAACAGAGGATCACAGGAACGAACCTGGAAACCTCCGCGGTGGGCCCGAGATGCAAGCATTAATAAAGGGGATTCCCAGAGCCATGCAGATCATGAGGTAGTTCCTTCTGAGATCACAAACAATGAGATTGTAATGCTATGAATGCTGTTTTGTTACGGAATTTGGTACCACTCAGTTTCGAGGTGTCAAGGAGTGTCTTCATTTATCTTTTTCATCATGTGTTGTGGTATGAGGTAGCGAACAATTTAGCTCTTCAATTGCCTTTATGCACAAGAATGTGTACGTGAGCTATGTACGAGAGTGGTCCCTCAGCAGGTATTGCAGCTTTTCTTTTACAGGTAAAGGAAAACGAAGGTATTTTGAAACTAATAGGATTGTACATAACGATAGAATAAGACAGTCGTGGTAACTTCTCTGACGTGGAATGCGTTCTCTTTCCCGGTGGCACGTTTTTGAGGGAGAAAGAGTGAAAGGAGAGAAGAGGGGAGTGTGACAGCGCTTCTAGAAGCACTGTTTATGGGGATATGTTGAAAAAGACAAGGAGAATTACTTATTTTTATCAATATCACTTAAATGCACAGTAAAACAAAGGTAGGGGATATACAGGTGTTTGCTACTGCTTGGTTAATGCTGTGGCAGTAATTTTATATATGAGATGTTCTTCTTATAGATGAAAATACTTTCGTAGAGAAGAATTAAAATAGAATTAGAGAGCTCCAGAGTTTTAGAGTCAAAATGAGGCAATAGAGTTTCACAGCACTTTCCAGCTGCTTCAAAAATACTGACATAATTGAAGCTTCTATCAAACTAAAGATACAGATTTTTATTTTGTACTTAAAACATACAGAGTTATTAATATTAGGTATAAATCTATGATGGTTTAAAAAAGCCTTTTTAAAAAGAGGCACATGTGACTGTTCAAACTCAAATTTTATTTAATTCATGAGTTCTTAAAGAGATGGAATAATCACAGTGGGTATCAAAAGCAAGTTTAGCTGGATAACTTGTTCCAGCTATTTATTTAATTATTTGCGTAGGAGATTTGAATTTATGCACTTGTCAGCGATTTCTGCCTTGGATAGCTGTATAGCAAACTAGGGAGAAAGGGTGGTTAAAGGAGCAATATTTTGTTGTCAAATTGTGTAACTTTAAGAAAATCCTTTTCTTCATGCTCTGAATGATATCCTAGAGAACAGAAGAGGAGAACATTAAAATTACCATGCTAGAAGCTCTGTCTAGCTAAGCGTCTATGTCCAAGGGCTGAAGAGGAGAGGAAATCCTCCACAGCTTTTGGCAGCTGCAGTGGTTCAGATAAAGCAAAGGAATAACAGGGAGATGGATATTACTAGTTAAATATGCCTAAAATAGCGCTCTTGTGTTCAAACTTAGGTTAATTGGTTTACTGATCAAAAGAAAAAACAAATATTTATCAAGAAATCTTCTATGTATTTCACTTTTATATACTTAAAAAAATATATATATAGTTTAGGTGGGTTCTCTCCTGCATTTTTCACAATATTTAGTTTTAAAATGTAACTGTGGACCGCTGAAAAATTTTAGGTTGCTGGAAGCCCTGTCATAGAAGACGACCTCTGGGGTGGTAGTGCCAGAAACAGGAGACGAAGGAAAAAGGGACCCTTTCATTGCCTTTGGCATGGCTGTTGTAGCAATCATGACATCCACAAGCGTTTAAACAGCCAAAGAGAGAAAGGCTGTGGATGCTGTCTACCTTGACTTTAGTAAAGCCTTTGGCACCATTTCCCACAGCAGTCTCCTGGAAAAACTGGCTTAAACAGGCTTCCTCTTTACTGGATAAAAAACTGGCTGGATAGCTGGGCTGGTCACAAGTGGTGTTCCCCAGGGCTCAGTATTGGGGGCTGTTCTGTTTAATATCTTTATCAACGATCTGGAGCAGGGGATCAAGGGCATGCTCAGTAAGTTGGCAGACAACACCAAGTTGCATAGGAGTGTTGATCTGCTTGAGAGTAGGAAGGCTGTACAGAGGGATCCGGTCAGGCCAGATCGATGGGCCAAGTCAATGGTAGAAGGTTCAACAAAGCCAAGTGCTGGGTCCTAAACTTGAGTCACAACAATCCTCTGCAATGCCACAGGCTTGGGGAAGCGTGGCTGGAAAGCTGCCTGGTGGGAAAGGACCTGGCGGTGTTGGTTGATGACTCGCTGCATATGAGCCAGCAGTGTGCCCAGGTGGCCAAGAAGGCCGATAGCATCCTGACTTATGTCAGAAATAGTGTGGCCAGCAGGACTAGGGAAGTGATGATCCCCTTGTAATGGCATTGGTGTGGCCACACCTCAAATACTGTGTTCAGTTTTGGGCTCCTTTCTACTAAAAAAGACATTGAAGTGCTGAGGCGTGTCCAAAGAAGGGCAACAAATCTGGTGAAGGGTCTAAAGAAGTAAGTCTTGCTAGGAGCAGCTGAGGGAACTGGGCTTGTTTGACCTTCAGAAAAGGAGACTCAGGGGACACCATATTGCTCTCTAGAACTCTCTGAAAGGAAGTTGCAGTGAGGTGAGGTTCAGTCTATTTTCACAAGTAACAAGAGATAGGACAAGAGGAAATGGCCTCAAGTTGTACCAGGGGAGGTTTGGGTTCAGTATTATGAAAAATTTCTTCACAGAATGGTTTGTAAAGAACTGGACCACACTGCCCATGGATTCACCACCCCTGTAGGTAATTATTGTAGATGTTGTGCTCAGGGTGATGGTTTAGTAGGCAGACTTGGCTATGCTGGACTAATGGTTGGGCTCAATGGTCTTAAAGGTCCTTCCAATTTAAATGATTCTGTGATTCTATTCTTGCCACAGGCTACTGGTAGCAACAGGTAAACTGGTGAAATGTTTGTGACTGTCACTTGGGTTTCTCTGATGATGATCTGTTAATTTCTCACTGGCTGTCCTTTTGCTGGGTAAGACTCTGGTTTTATTCTGGATAAGATGATTCCTTTTTTGAGTAGTAAGTCTCTTTCTAGTAAGTGAAACTCATTTTCTGTTGACATCATTCTTCCTTTTCATGGAAGGACTCCCAGTAATTCTTTCTCCATCTGTGAATGATCACTCTTGACTCTTACTCATACCTCTGTACCACGACTTCACCACATGGTTGCATGTTCAGAAAGTTTGATATCTTTTTTTTAATTTTATTTTCATTGCTCATAAATTTTCATCTCAGTTCTTTTGTGATACTTGAGATATCACAAGTTTGCCCGCAAAGTTATGTCTATCAAGTTTGCAGTCTTTGTAGTATCAATGGATGGTGCCTGTTTTGATTAATTTTTAACTAGACACAAGTTTGTTTCCAGTACCACAAGTTCCTTAAGTATTTTCGTCCTCTCTGACTGGGTTATCAAAGTTTGAGTCTAGAGAGATCTATGTTGCAAGGTCATGCAAACAACTTTCCAGCAGTTGTGTTGATTCTGAAGCAGCCTCTTTTTTTTTTTTTTATTTCCTTTCTTTTCTGCATTTGGAAGTGTGCTTCACACCCCCTGTTATTGTTCATCTTTTAGTTTATGACCTCTGAGTACTTAAATGAAAATACTTAAGTTCACATCTCAGTCTTTCCTCTAAAACTCCAATAAAATATAGGACATCCCAAAATTTGTCTGATTATGAAGACTTAGAGCAACCACAGATTGAATTTATTATAATGAAGGTAAGTTGGCTTTTACATACTAGTCTGAATCCTTTCAGATTCAGTTATAAAAGAGCATGTACGGGAAGGTTAAACATTAGTTGTATCTCTACTGATTTGTCCTCAGAGCTTGTATCATGTTAGTAGCAAAATGGCAAGGTGTTGTGAAAATGAGAACTGTGAATGATCGTATATCCATCCCAGTGTAGGTGTAATATATTAGAACATGGAATAGCTTATAGCTGGGCTTAGAACTTTGTGATTAGGAAATGGGATTTTATTGGGTCAGTAAAGAAGGGTAAAATTGTACCTAATTTGTCAAAGAAGCTGGTAGCAAATAGGGCACAACCAAACCAGTTGTAGGTTATGGCTGTTGCTTGAACTGGGGTGGAGAAGAAGCAGTGAAGTCCTATTGACAAGGCCTCTAGGAAAGATTTCGAAATTACAGATAAGATTTGTCAGCAGTAGTGATGTGTAATGTATTTGAGGAAGGAGTTCTTAGTAGTAAATGGGAGAAATTTGTCGGATATTGAAGTGATTTAGTTAAGGTGGACTGTAAAAGGAATGAGGTATTATCGTATCAGAGAAAGACAAACCTCTAATACCTAGCTAGGAGACCATAATATGAAGTAGAAACTTAGAAATTAACCAGTGATCTGTAGAAAAGCAACAGGTTAAACTGAAAAATACATTTAGAACTTGTGGCCAAGGTGGAATTTCATTCCCCATTTTTTGTTTCAAAATAACAAAGGGAAATAAAGCGACGCTAGCTTCTTTATTAAGTAAAGAATAGTAAATAATTAAAAAATGTTAATTATTCTTCCTTAGTATTTTCAATTTTAGAAGTAGTAGTAACTTTCAAAACTAGTCTGGTTAAGTGACAGAAGAGAGACAGTAACTGTTTCTTTTTAAAACAAATGGGATGATCTGATCTCTGCCCTCAACAGTTTTCCATGTAAATAGAAAATAGCTGAGAAAGACAGTAGAAACAATGATGTAGGGGACCTTTTGTGTAATTCCCTTTTAATGTCAAAGCAATGTTCTTAGAAGGTGTAAGATTGGGCAGCTGTCTGCTGAAGATGGCTTGATTTAAATGTAGTATATTATAATTCAGGATGGGAATCTGAGGAAAAAAACGTGGGTGATAATGTGAAAAGCATATAGGCAGTTATTATTGAAAGGGTGTTGTGAGTTAAATTGAAAGTTGCTGAAAGTGTTTTGGCCAGTGCTCTCTAACCCCCTGCTGATGCAGCTTTGACAGTTGTTCCTAGTAGTAGCAGGCTGAGGTGATACCTTGACTTTGTAAACTTTGTAACATCGCAGGAATTTAATTTCAGTTTAGGTCTCGAAAGGTATGTGAAATTAGGTAAACCTTGAAGAGTCAACACTGTTGTTTTATTATGTGGGTACCTTACAGGCAGACACATTAACAATCATTCTTTCTGAACAACGGGGTGTTTTTTTTCTAGAATTTTAATTTTTGAGTCTTTAGTTTTACATATGTACAGTATTTCCTCAGTATTGAGAGTTGCTTGGAAGAGGCAAATACAAATGTATTATTTTATTCGGTTATAATTCCTGTTAATAATAGTGATAAAAAAGTCCAAAGTCTACTACCTGGAACATATGTCTATGCACTTAATATTTAACCATTAAAACATAATGTAAACTTCAATATTGGTATACAATATAGGTATCTTATAAAACAGCGGTTCCAATGGGATCAATAGCATTCTTATCAACTCCTCATTCTTAATTTTTCAAGTGTGAAAATGAGACTGCAGACTTTTTGTCACTTCAGAATTTCATGTTACCCCATATGCAGGAGAGGTGGCCTTGTTTAATTCATAGTTTGCATGCTTGCATTCTATAAGCTGTAGAGGACACTTAGATGATGTGGTTTTTGTTTTGTTTTTAATGTTACTTTATTAAAGACCTGAAAATTTCCCATGGATTTTGCTGTGCTTTGCTAAGCTGGCTGATGTCAGTGTAGGGAGTTTGTCACGCAAGTGGTAAGATAGTCAGAAACGTTAATATTAAAAACCTATAGAATAATCATTTGGAAATGACACTAAACATGTACTCTCTGAAACCACTGACTTAAACTGGTATATTTCTAATACCTGGATGTTTTTGGGTAAGATATAAGTTTTTCAAGAGAAGTATTTTTCTAGTTTAAAATTTAAATTCTGCCTTTCTCCTGCTTTCTGCTTTTCCTCAAACCCCTTATGCCTATGTTACTGAACCATAGTCAGTATTTAACTATCTTAATTTCTTAATAGCAGGATGTATTCCCTCTTAAGTGTTGTACCTCTGCTAGCCGAGGATCCAAGGTAGTGTGAAAGTGAATTCCTCGGGAAACTCTGACACAGAGCTACTATTGTGGGAGATGAATGCAGAGAGACTTGTTGTTGTTGCATGGGATAGGTGTTTTGGATAATACGATGGCAGGTTAGCAAGGAGATGAACAAGGTGCACGAGGGAACAGTAATTGTTTGATGTGTGTGCGCAAAATTTTTTTTCTGCTTTACACATCAAACTTGTTCCTTACATTGCAATTCACTTCTACTTTCAGAAAATACTTTTACACCTCAGCTAGCTGTGCCTGTGCTCATTGTCCCATGCATCAGAGTTGGGAGGAGGAGAGAGGAAATTCCTAATATTTTCGGTTGTATAGCACGAGTACTGTAAAGTGCTAGGACCTACAAAGGTGAAGCTGGACTTTCAAGTCATCCGTGATGATTATTGTGTTTCCAGATACTATCTGGGAAGTAGAGAGAAGCATTTAGGTATGAAAGTTGGGATGTTCCCAGAAAAGCAATGTAGCAGGTCTCCCAAGTTTTTTGAGGCAATAAAAATCACTGAATTTGGCTCTCTTCATCATTCAGTAACATAAATTCGTGGGAATAAAATTTAGATCAGAAAAAAAATCAGTTTGAAGTGGAGCAGCTGAAATCTGATATAGTAGAATTAAAAAAACCTCCACTGTATCAGTATAAACCACTTGTTCTGAAAATACTTTGAACTGCTTAGCAATTATCAAATATTTCTGTACTGTAAAAATGCATCTCTTATTCTCTGGTGTAAAATATAACTCCCTGAGTTTATTACTATTCTCTTTCTAGTCAAATAATCTTTGATCTTTCAGATTTTAAAGCGCTTTCATTCTCAAAACTGCCTTGTGTGTTTCTGACTACTTGTAGCATCTTTCATCAGAAGAAAACGACCACAGTTCTTGTTACAGCCAGTCAGATAGTCAGTATGGTTCTCCTCCAAAGGGTTGGTCAGAAGAGTTGGATGAACATGGTCAAACCTTATATACCAATGACTATACTAATGAAAAGGTACTTTTTCCTTCTTCTCATCGTGTATTCTAAATCCTCTCCATAAATTCACCTCTAGAAATGCAGATTCCATTTCCAGAAGTGAAAACCGTACCTCAGCAGTAGTATCTTTTCTTTTTTTAAATATGCATGAAACTTTAGCAACTGAACTGACTTTTTTTCTTTCTTGTGTATGTACTTTACTATTCAGAAAAAAGTTTTGTTTCCAGTTGAGCATCAGATTATATTAAATAAACATGTTTATTTATTTATTTATTTTCAATTCCATCCCTCCCCGATTCTCTTTGTTACACTTCAGGATTGAAGTTCATACCAGCATGTTTTTCTTACTGTCTTTTAAGAGCGTTCTTGTCAACATAGGCCTGTTGATTAGGATGGTTTCAAACTGAAAATAATGTTGCTTTATTGGTTTCATCCTTTACTAGAGATTTTCAGTACTACTTTCAAATATAGATAAACTTCTTAATTAAACTGCAACCATATCAGCATATTTATGTTCTGTTCTAATTATCAAATTGCTCTTGACAACTTACTGTGACTGGGTACATTATAAAAGTTTCTCCCATTTAGGATAAATGAAAATATTTATTTGTTTATATTTGTAAAGCAGTTGGTTTTTCTAGTTGTTCACTAAAGCTACATTTTTTTTTTTTTAACTTCAAAAAGTGTTCATTGAAACAGTAGTTAGTTTTTCATATGATAGCACCACTTCTTCTGCAGTTGTAGAGCACGTACCTGTGTTTTGGCAAATATGCAAACTTTTTTCTTAAAAGAAAAAAAAAAATTAAAAATAAAAAAAAAATTAAAAATGGCACTGGGACTTTAGAAAAGTGTTTCCTATTAGGAGTGGTTTATTTGAAGACAGCCTTGTGAAATCTGCTTGACCCTAAAGTCTTGCTGTGAGTGTTTCTATGTGATCTTCTTGTGGACTTTTGCCCATGACAGTTCTTTCGTTCCCTAATAACTAGTCACAGTTCTACATTTTTGATTGTGGGAGTTGCTTGTGGAGGTTACAGAAACTCTATTATCTTTAGGATTAATTGAGGAACTGCATCTCATGTTCCTGTTGCTCAACAACTCCATTTATAAAACACCAAGTGCAATTATCTCTTAAATTATCAGCATTTGCTGCTTGAGTTTCTTGTAATTCTGTAATTTTATGTATAAAAATCCATACACAGATCTCATGCAAAGATTGTGCCTCCTTAAACTGACACTATAATGTTGATGATTGAGATATACCATCTTAAATACCTGTTTATCACAATCTCTTGTATGGTATTGCTGGAGTGTTTTTTGAGGAGTTACAGTAGGAAAAAATAGTAGTGAACCTAATTCAAGAAGCTGAAGACTGTGTTGCTTTCATTGCTAGCTAACCTTGGTTAGTTAACGAAGGTTGTGCACTAGACACCGCTGAAGTGGATGACACTTAATTAAAAATTAATTTTAAATCCCATGTATCAGAGATTTGTTGTCTTGTGACTGTCACTCTGATTACATTTCTTATCATCACATTTCTTCTTACAGTGGATAAAACACGCAGACGAACAAGGTAGACCCTACTACTACAGTGCTGATGGTTCCCGATCAGAATGGGAGTTACCTAAGGTGAGTGACCTAAAAAAGAAACTTTGACATCTTGGGACTTCCGACATCTCTCAATGTTCTATGGGGCCTTTAATGCAAGTTTTTCACAAGAGGACTTTTGTATTGGATGTGCTTACTTTTTGCATTTTGGTGGCATTTCTGATTGTGAAGAGAAGAAAAATATACTCAAGGACAAGGTTAAGAGAAGTAAATGAACAATTGGCTGGGATTCATGATCCAAGAACATACGTATTTCCAGAAATCCTTAGCTTTTAGCTTTAAATGCTGTGGACTAGATTAATTATTTCAGCAAAAGATTTAGCTAGCTTTCATAACTATGAACATACAGCAGAGGTGTTGCACTTGTGAGTAATTAAAGTGTAATTGAAGATTAGTTTCCTGAAAATTTTACTGAAGCTTATTCAGAAAGTGGAACAAATGAATTGGAAAGACAATGTAGACTGCAGAACTGCTTTGAAGAAAAACAATCTATGTCAAAACCTGACAAATGGTGACAGAAAAATGTAGAAAGATTCCAGCATTGTAACTCTTGCTTAAATGAAAATTAATTTGCTAGAAAAAAAAACCTTACTCTTGGTCAGGTTTTTCACCAATGTCTTCAGTTCAAATATTGCCTTCCAAAATATGTTGTGAAATAAAGCAGTGGACTAGCACAGTAATGTAGCACTGTTAAACCAGAAGAGGAGAATCCTTGTATTAGATGGTTCTTAATAATCCGGACTTCAGTAGAGTTAAAAATCAACTGGAGGTTTCTGGAAATAGCACATTAGCTAAGCTAATACTGGAACATTAAAAATCCTCACTGTTACAGCATTACCTTTAAATGTGAATATGCTCAGGAATAACACTTTCAGTTGTTTTGCAAGTGTGTTAAAAATTGTCAGGGAGTATGTTGGGGAAGAGGGACAGTTACAAAACAAATAACTTCAGACAGTCTCATAGAAAGCCCTCCAGTCATGTATATTTAAATAACATCTCGGAATAGCTGAATGCCTCTGGCTGAAAATGCCATTTCAGATGGAGTAGCTTTGACAACTAACTGCTGGAAAGTCTATTAAGGCTCATGAGGAGTGTGACCCAGCTTTTTGCAGTGGAGGAGAACATCATACTGAATTATTCTTTAAAATGGATAATATCTTTAACCCTAGTTTGTATTACACCTTGAAAAAGACTTTAAATTTTCTCCTATGCCTATGCATTCTGCATTCAGTTGTTGTTCCTTGCCAGTTATTAAAAAAAAAACAAAACACACACACAAGAAAAAAACACCTGGCAAATAAAAGTTCATTCCTGTGTAGGTCACTGTGATGAAATATGTTTATTTCCTGTGTAGTGAATGAATAACATCTGAATCATGCTGAGAGAGGCTACAACCCTATTCCAGAAACCTAGTTTTCTAAACCAACTTTCATAATTCAAGCAATAAGAAATCTGTATTAAAGGGGGGAAAAAGTTAAAAAAGATAATCCATCAAAATGACCAAAAGAGTGAGGAAAACTATCTAATAGATACTAAGTAGCTCAAAGGGGAGATAGAGAGAACAACCTAATAAAAATCAGTTTTTTTTCACAGTGTGTTCTGAGGCTGATATTCGGTATAACAGCACGATGCTTGGCCATCCTCTGGCTGAGCTCTTTGAGCCAAGAGTAGGCTTTGATAGAAAATGGGTATACTATAAGCCTCTGGAGTGAGCTCATAGTGTTGGTGTTAATATTCAGACCAATGTTGCAATTCCACTTCTCAGAAGTTCCCGCAGCAGTAGCTCCCCTCACTGTATCCACAGAAAAGCGTGAGGTAGAGGAGATTTATTTCTGGCAGCCGTAATAGACCAGCAGTCTGTTAATTCACTGTCTGTGCACTGCCAATACCGGGTGTGAGCTCAAGACCCTCAATTCTGATACTCAGGTGATTGATTTTCCTGATGGGGATCTGGATGTTATCCAACTGAAACATGCTATCTGGAAAATAACAATAAAACACAGTACAGGTAATATCAAGAAGATATCGTGCAATCAAGAAAATAAAGATAAGAATGTGTAAATAGAGCCTGGTTGTCTTATGGTAAATTTGTCTTGTTCTGAGCTATGCTCCTTGATTTGAGGTAACACAGCGTGTGTCTCTTGGGATCCATACCTCCTGTAAGTCAATGCATTAAACAGTATCATTAACAATAGTGAATCATCTTCATGCTCTTGTCATAAAATTTGGGATTGCTTGGCAAAAGTTGAGACCGTCTCAGCTGATGTGAAGATGTTGATGGTTTTTAAGGATGAAAGTGCAGGTGGTATGACAAACCTGAGATGAACAGGAGAAGGCAGTCAGATTTTTTTTTTTTAAATCTTTTTTTTCCATCCCTCTTTTTCCTCTTTAACGTGTATATTGTACTCAAGAGGCCTGGTCTGGTCTTTGTTGTTTGTCCTGGTGTTTAGGGGATGGGGAGGAGTACACCCAGCTTTTGCTTGGGTGAGCTGCAGGACCTTTGTCAATCCACGCTGACTTAGAGCTCTTTTTCAAAACTCAGCCCTCTTAGTAATCCTTGAAGCAATGGATGTCCAACACAGCAAAGTGAGTAATCCAGAGGTGGTTTTGAGTCACTTGTACATTTGAGATAGAGCTGCTTGTCCCAGTGGTCTCCTTGTTCTGCATAGGTTCTGTTTCTTCAGTGCTGCTGATGCCTCCGTTTGCTGCCACTCAGATGTCCTACGGCAGAGAATGAGGAATGTTCCTTCCCTAGAGCAAGAAAGGGAATGAAGTCTTTAAAAAGACTAAAAGTATTATTTTTCTTTTATTTATGTATTTTTAAGAAAGAAGTGTTACTAATTTAGTTGATAAGAAAGCAAAAGCTGTAACATATGTGTTACATCTGTCAGCACACCAAAAAAGTTTATTTCAATCCAACTACAGTAGTAGCACTAAAAGTGGTTTTGTTTTGAGGTAATGCTTAGATTTAAAAAAAAAAAAAAAAGTCTTTGATTCCAGACAGTCTATTGGAACCACTGCAAATAATATGGTAGACTATATAACGTCCTAAAGGGTACTAGGATTTCAAAATATTTTTGAACACTGCTGTTTTGATTACTGATTGCAAGAAGTGAGAGTAAAATGCGTAACTTTGGGTCTTTAATTTTAACTATCTGTTGCTTCTCAGCCTTTTCTCCCTTTACCCACTCAGTTCCTTATCTGGCTGAGGATGTTGTTAACCCCAATACAGAAGAATCTTTTTCTCTTTCTTAAAGTGACAGAACTGTACTGTCTTCCTAAGAGTGGGAGCAACTGCTACAAATAACTCAGAGGTGTCACATATATTTTAGCCGCAGTTAGTCTATGATGGAGCCTTAAGCCATGCCATGTATCAGTTTAAAATTAAATACAAATCATTCTTCCGGGTGAGAGAGTTTGAAAGTTTTTATACCAAGGCAAAGAAAGCTTTTGAGTAGCAGATGAAGGTATTGAACAAATTCAGCAATGACAACAAGCGTGTGAGACTGAATTGACACCGTTGGTATTATTCTACACCAAGGGCTGTTAAAACAGAAGTCAGTGTTACTTGGTGCATGTAGTCAGAGTATGACTACTAGTAGTGTTCTACTATTTATAATGAATAAAACGAACAAATAATCCATAAACACCTGAGTGAAAAAGGTTTACTTGATGCCTCTATTGTGAGAAAATGGGGCAAAAATGTTAAATGTTCCTTTTCAAGACTTACCAGTTTATTAACATTGTTTGTAATACCAATGCAAATTATTTAAGCTGCTAAAATGCATATAGCCCAGTGTTCCTGAGTTGTTAGCAGTGCTTTGTTAATGAGCTTCATTTACTCTTGCTTTGCTTTCTTGTTAACTATGTTTGGTAAAACTAAAATTTCATGCTACTTTACAGGTCCTTTCTCCTTCGAGATTGGGCTGTCTGGTAGATGCCTCCTTGATGCCTTACGATGGTACCAGAGGCACCTTTTAAATATAGATCACCTGTGCCCATAAATACAGATCACCATATGTGCCCATATCCTAACTCTTAACGTAGACTTAAATTCAAGATAAATTAACTGTAAGTCTTTGACTGTTTAAACTTAAATTGATGGGGTTACTGAAATGGAAAGTGCATGGGAGATTTCCATAAATAATATTCACCAGTGTCACTGAAGTGTAAAACTGTTTCTGAAATAACCGGTTCTGTTTCATTGCAAGAAATATGTTTGAATTACCCACTTAAATACGCTAGAGATGCTTCAAGGAAGGTTGTTTGTGACAGCCTTCTGCAATTTAAACATCGTTTTTGCTGGAAATTGTTTAGGTTTTAGTTGTAATACAGGTGAGCAATTTTGCTGCGTACTGCATAGCTTGCTGCCACAATTTGAGTTGTGAGGAGTATTTGCAGAGTGGATATTTCCATAACAAGAAAGTAAGGGGGTATTAGATGCTCTGCTGTGAGTGATTTGATAGTCCAGCTTTTGATTCAACAAGGGGACAAACTGATAGTTGCTTAAACTTGAGCATTGTAAGGAGATAGTTGCCATGTAAGGATGAGTGAGCTGAACCCAATACGAAATCAGTGCAATCTCAGAAGCGAATTTCTGCAGTGAAAACATACATTTCTGTCTGTACATGAAGTAGCAAATTTTGTTCTCAGTGCTACAAGATCCGGTTACCTGGGAGTATGTCACTACTCCTGTGTATATTCAAATAATTTAATGAAATGGTGTGTTTACCTTTTAAGTATCTGTTGACTTATCGGTGCATTAACTGTTCATAGTAAAATACTAAGCTAACACAAGTGTAGTGTCTGCTATAGGAATTATAATGATGCTGAGTCTTTATTTGGGCAATAAAGGTAACTGCGTTACACAATGTAGCTTAAATGTAGTGTTTATGTTATTTAGATTAAACCTTTCCATGCTTTGTTGCTATATGTACCTAGAGGTATTTGCCTTTGGAGACCTGAGGGTCTAAACTTACAGTGGGAATCAGCAGCAAAACCGTAGAATTCAGTGTACTTGCAAAGATTATTGCTTTAATCTTTTTAAATAAAAAAGGGCGCTTGACTTTCCTTTGTTACTTCTTACCCAATGGATTCTACTCCATTCCATGGCTCTACAAATGCTGCATTCTGTTTCTGCCTTATGCTGATAGTCTTCTGACACTGAATAGAAAGACTGAGAGTTTTTTTAATGACTTGAACTTGACTTGAACATTGATGTTGTCTTTTCTTGTTTGTATTTTCAATATTAAACTTAGTTTGAAATATTTTTTAACGATTCTTTATAATCTTACCTAAGTATTGATGCTGATGATTTAAAATGACAGTGCTACTAATGATAAGGATGCTGCAATGCTGAGATCTAATTAAATTCTGGGGATCCTTTTCATGACTTTCATATTTTTTCAGCCTGTATATCCTTGGATGCTCTTGAGTTATTAGAAAAGCTATGTTATAATAAATCCATTCTCTCCTTGACTATTACAGCTGTGCTGAATCTTAAAATTATTTCCTGCTTTTTCTGTGCTTATGTACATTTCACACCAGCAAATCTCTTTTATAAGTAACTTGCTTTGATTATTCTGAAAAGCAAGTCCTCACTCTCATGTCTCCTTTCCTAAGCATCCCAAATCTTTGGATCAAAGAGAATTGTACCAAACTTGTATTCTAGCTTGTTGGTGGTTCTCAATATGCTGGCTGGTTGCAAACCCAGCAGCAGTGAGGTGCTGCACCAGAAATCAAACGTTTATCTGCCAATGGAGAGTATTATCCCAATGGACCAATCTTAGTCCTCTCTGATGCAGTAACTACAGCAGAAAGGACAGTTCTGAAGACTAAATGCAAAATAAAACTAAGACTATTTTCACACCCTTATGTGGCATCAGGAATCTGAAAGCTTGCACTGTTAGCATGCATGAGTCGTATGTCCAGATCTTGTTTCCATGAATTAGGTCATGCTTATAGTTTGATTTTTCTCTTCTATAGTATAATGCTTCACCACAGCAGCAGAGAGATATAATAAAGAGTAGGAGTCTGGACAGGAGGCTACAAGAACCAATAGTTTTAACAAAATGGAGGCACAGCACAATTGTGTTGGACACCAACGATAAGGTAGGAGCAAGTTAAACGGCATACTGGAATACCAACTGTTTCTCATGTGCGAAGTATTTAACTAAAATTAGTGTGCATGAATTTCTGAAATTTCATTTTTCTTACATTCTGTTGTATCATTGTGTATAACATTCAGTGAAACCAAAGGCTGTTTGATAACTTTACTACTGTTACTTTGTGTGTAGTTGCTCTTTTCTTGTTATCTTTGAAGTATTTTAACTAGTGTTAGTTCAAGATTTTATATATGCAGCCTTTTTACTTATAATTGAGAATTTCCCAATTCAATTTAGGCTATGGAGTGTAATTAGGGATTGAATTCAAGAATTGCAGATATAGGCGAGGTTCTCATGTAAGGTAGAATGATACTTCATACACGTACAAGACAACCAGGTGACCGGGCCCATTCAGCGTGGGTTTATGAAAGGCAGGTCCTGCCTGACTAACCTGATCTCCTTCTATAACAAGGTGACCTGCCTAGTGGAAGAGGGAAGAGCTGTGGACATTGTGTACCTGGACACTGTCTCCCACAGCATTCTTCAGAAGCTTATGGTACAAGGCTTGGACAAATACACCCTGCACTGGATAAAAAAACCTGGCCGGATGACTGGGCTGAAAGAGTGGTAGTGAATGGAGCTAAATCTGGCTGGCGTCCGGTCACAAGCGGCGTTCCCCAGGGCCCAGTACTGGGGCCTGTTCTCTTTGATATCTTTATTAATGATCTGGATGAGGGGATTGAATGCTCCTTCAGTAAATTTGCCGATGACACCAAACTGGGTGGGTGTGTCGATCTGCTACAGGGTAGGGAGGCTTTACAGCGGGATCTAGACAGGTTAGATCATTGGGCCAAGGTTAATTGTGTGAGGTTCAACAAATCCAAGTGCCAGGTTCTGCACTTGGATCACAACCACCCCGTGGTAAGCTACAGACCTGGGGATGTGAGGCTGGAAAGCTGCAAGTTGGAAAAGGACTTGGAAGTGTTGATCAATAGTCGATTAAATCTGAGTCAGCAGTGTGCACAGGTGGCCAAGAAGGCCAATGCCATCCTGGCTTGTATTAGAAACACTGTGGCCAGCAGGAATAGGGAGGTGATTGTCCCCCTGTATTTGGCACTGGTGAGGTCACACCTTGAATATTGCATTCAGTTCTGGGCCCCTCACTATAAGAAGGACATAGAAGTGCCAGAGCTTGTCCAGAGAAGGGCAACAAGGCTTGTCAAGGATCTAGAGCACAAGTCTTACGAGGGGTGGCTACTGAGGGAGCTGGGATTGTTCAGTCTGGAGAAGAGGAGGCTGAGGGGAGACCTTCTTGCTCTCTACAGCTACCTGAAAGGAGATTGGAGCGAGGAGGGGGACAGCCTCTTCTCCCTGGTGGCATGTGACAGGACCAGAGGAAATGGATGCAAGCTGCACCTGGGGAGGTTTAGACTGGGTATTAGGAAATTTTCTTCACTGAAAGGGTTATTAAACATTGGAATAGTTTGCCCAGGGTGGTGGTGGTGTCACCATCCCTGGAGGTATTTAAATGGTGCTTAGGGACATGGTTTAGTGGTGAGCTTGCAGTGTTTGGTCGAAGGTTGGACTCGATGATCTTGAATGTCTCTTCCAACCAAAGACATTCTGTGATTCGTGCATGAATGCGTTTGTTGTAGGAAACGCCAAGCAGGAATACACTTGAAAGGTTGCAGATGAGTAATCAAAACATGCATATAATTGCACTTGCTAAAGTGAAAACTATGCCTTAAAGATGTAAGTAGTAGTATTATATAGTGGGTTTATCTCTTTAGTGACTGTTCATTGATCTCCACTGTAATACCCCAAGGAAAGAGGAAAAGCCATGGGTGGTTGCAGCAGGGTTGCAGTAGTGTTACTCAAAGACAGAGGACAGTACCGAAAGTGCTGAAGTGCTTGGCTTTGATGCTGGCCAGAGTTGAGCTGGATGTTTAGTCTGAAAACAGCTGCGGATCAGTAACAAGGATAGCTGTTTCCTGCCCATTCTTAGGACATGTTCTTGATAGTCTGTTTTGGGCTATGTTATAACAGATGTTGTTGAGGCCAACAAGGAGACAGAGCCTCTCCCTTGCGAATGTCATGCCTGTGTCTCTGGTTTTGTCTCAGCTGTTTGTGCTGGTGCCGGGGCATTCTGCCGGTCAGTGTGGAGAGTTCATGTGAGCTGAGTGGGGAGGAACTGAAATGGGTGTTGCAGGGTTGTGACTGGCTAGCTAATGTAGCGTTGCAGTGGCCGTCTCAGAATTGGTGGAAACTGAGATACTTTGTATGCTGAATTCTTAGCACAGACTACTCAGAATGGGATACGAGGAAAGGAAATTGTAAGCTTTCTTTTTTGAAGATACAAGGGAAAATGAAATTCGTGTAGTTTTGGGAGGATGGAGAAAAGCCTCTGAGTGGACCTGTGGCATTGCAGGGATCTTAAACGGGCTTAAATGGACAAAATGCGATAGTTGTCAGAATGTTACTTGCTTGACTTGTTGTTTCCAGTATATTTTAATGACTTTCCTTGAGGTATAGGAGAGTGGGTTGTCATGAATTGACTAAGTTCTTCAGAATAGAATTTATTGGATTTGATCTTAAGCTTCGGAGCTGTCAGTTTAGAATGTATCATACATGGTGCTGAGGAGGCAGTGGACCATGCTTGGCTGGAGACTTCTCACCTGTGCGTGTTAGATTAGCCACAGCCATTCTGAGGTCTCTCAACTTCTCCTTTCCCCTTCTCGCTCCTCCTCACCCATCCTTCTGCACCCAGTGTGCTGTGGCACTGCATGCTGAGTGTATGAAAGCTATCTGAACCAGAATGAAATAGAAATAAAAGCAACTGATATTTGTCTTGATAGGCACATCAACCTCATGTTAGCTTTTTAGCTGACTCCTAGAGAAGCTATTTTATTTTTATTTTTCTTATTTGTTTTTCCTGGAAAAACAACACAACTCAATTATTTGAAAATAGGCCAGTCAGAAGAGGGCTTGAAATGTGTCAGAGTGAAAGTATGGGTTGCCATGGCTGATAAGAATTTGATGTTATTAAATGTACTTGTTAACTACTTGTAGGCTGTGGTACATAGCTATATATAGCCATTAGCTAAAAAAAAAATTGTTTAAGCAGAGGAAAAAATACAATGTTGATTTCCTTCATTTGAACATGTTAATCTTTTTGCCCTACAGACATCTGAAAATATGGAACACTTAGGCTGCTCTTGTGATTGTTAATTCTCTGTCCAAAACCAGGACACGTGTATTTGGGCCAAGCAGTCATTACTTCAGAAGAAATGCACATCTCTTTTTTTTTTTTTTTTTTTTTTTTTTTT
>VWZK01000742.1:0-19761 GCA_013396935.1 Baryphthengus martii | reverse complement strand
CTTTTCTTTTTTTTTTTTTTTTTTTTTTTTTTTGTTCCAGAGGGGGAATTTTTCTTGTTTTCAGAGATTTTTGATTTGTAGTTAACATCTAATTTAAAACAAAAACCTGAATCTCTAGAAATTTTCAGTACTTGATTATAAGGAAATTAATGATCATGACTCAAAAAAGTTAAGAGCTGGTATATGCTTTTCCACATGTATAACAACTTATTGTACGAACCCTATATTTACTAACCACATGGAGACATAATCTGTTCTTTAAAATCTTAGTATTTATTATATGGTGCCCTGTAAGAACTTGGTATGATAAATGTGCTTTATAATTTGATGTCAAGTAATATAAAAATCTGCCCCTTAATAAGGATGAAAGCTTTACTTTAAGCTCATAATGTACATATTGATTTTCTTTTGTCAAATGAGTATGTGCCGATTAACCCAGATTGAGTGTTGTTTCTAAACCTTGTAAGAACACTGTTTAGTAAGCAGGTTTATAATATAACTATCTGAGAATATAATGAATGCTTAAAAAAAGTATATTTTTTTTTTGGTAATATGTAAGTGTGTATAAAGAGAGAAAAAGTATCTTTAGGGTTAAAAGAAATTAGAAAAATTGTAAGATAGATAATAACTTGTGTTGCCTATTTGAATTTTACAGGAATCACCAGCTGCTTCTAAGGCCAGTTTTCCTGAAAATGAGTCCTCTCCATCTTCACCAAAGCATCAAGCCACAGTCAGTATGCAAAGTGTTTAAATAGATAAGTAAATGTTGTAGAAACTGGACTATTTATAATTAGAGAATTGAGGGTAATCCTGCTTGTTATCAAAAAAATATTGGGATAAAACTACTGGAATGCTGAAGCCTTTTTAAAAGGAACTCATTGCATCCAACTATGCTTTCAGAAAAAAACATAAATTTATTTAATTTTAATAAAGCTTGATGATAAGAGATTAATTTAAAAATTCACTGTGGAATAGAGTTATGCCAAATTATGTAGAATTCAGTTTACTTCCTCCAACAGTTGTATCTTCTTACCTAGCAACTTGGAAGGTAAAAGCAGAAACAAACCCCTGCTTTACACAGAATCTCTCACTGTCAGTAGTCAGTAATAGTTTGTAGAATTTCATGTATTTTTATTTTTACTTCTGTTTCTATCTCCTTGCAAAGACACAGAGGACCTGGCATAAATAAACTGTGTCTTTTTCATTTTGTAGAACACCTGCTGGGAGGAAAACTGAAGCTTGTTAAACTCATTACGAATGTTTTAACAGATACATTGCTTCAGTTTACATTTGAAATGTGATCATTGCTTTTTAAAGAGTGGGAAATAATTAAAAAATGAAGTTTTAAAAATTTTGAATCTGTACTACTGTAGAATTGAAATATGTGCTGTGATTAATTTCAGCAGCCCTTTAGTAAGTAGCTCAGGGCATTAAAGGGACAACCTCTGTTTCATTCTTACTCTGAATGCAGAGGAATGGTTCTCTGGCTTATTTATGCTAATCCATTTTTATAACTCTTCAAACAGTTTCTACAATAAAATAAGCTTTTTTTTTTTAAAGCAGGCACAGTCAGTAGCCTTACACACAAGTGATTATTACTGTATGTATTCTAATTTCTTTAAATATGGCTCAGACTTTGAACTATTAAAATTATATTTTGTAGAGGAACTGACTGCCGCTTGAGATAATAGAAAACAATAATCTGTATTTTCTTTAGCTGCCCCCTGGGATTTAAATACACAAACATTCGCCAGCTTGCTTTATAATAATTTGATCCTTAACGTGCTTTTTCACTTCCTTTTCCCTAATTACATTAATTTTCCCATTAGTACCCCCTAGTGTTGCTGCTAAGTAGGGCAGTATGATACTTCTGAATAATTCTCCTTTGGACCATTCCTGCTGGTTCAACCATGAACAATTTATTAAAATCATAATTTATTTGAGAAAGTGGGAATGAGTTGCTCAGTCACTGAAAGATAGCGACAGGCCATTCCAATTCCTAAAGCCAAAGCTTTGCTAGAAGGCGTAGGACTGTTAGTGGTGTTCTACATGAATCACAAAGTGATCGAAAGAATGGGTACTAGAAGGGAGGTATTAATTTTTTCTGTTGAAAAAAGCCCTAGTTTTTGAAAATAATGTATATTATCACCGGCTTGAAAAAGCATTCTATTGCAGCTATTGGGGTGAGTAAGAGTAGCAGTTACCATTGGACTGAAATAATATCTGAATCACCGGATAAACACTGTTATCCTTGATAATGTGTCTTTTCTTTATTTCATGTGCTGTGTTTGAAACATGTAGGTAAAGTTTTTAAGGTTTATGAAAACCAGATCTGTTTCTTTGGTAAATGTGTTGTCACATTCTTTGAGCAAAGATTTCTTTTCAATATTGTGTTCTGCAGTTATCATCCACTCATATTTGAGATTTAGAAAAAATTGCTGAGGAGAATGTATCTTCTGTTTTCATTGGATCTAGAATTGAGGACGCTTTTGTTATGATAAAACTAATTTGGATCCTTTCCCTAGTTGATTGTTTTAACTAATGGCTTAGTTCTTAAATTAGGAACTCTTAGAAGCTGTTACTGAAAAAGAATTGATTTAAAAAATAATTTAACATTCCTGTAGCACCATTCACTGGTGGGACAAGGCTGGGATGACATTAAAAAATGATAGAATTTTGTTACCTTATCTTGAGTCACAAACGGTGTAAGTCGATGGCTTTCCTTTTTATCCTTGAAAAAAAATTCATTACTTTTGCATAGAAACTAGAAATATTGCTCCAAGTATTTGAAACTTGAAAATACCCTTTTTGTTCAGCAGTGTTCATTTTCCATCATTCAGTGACTGATCTTCAAATTTGTACAGAGGCATACCAATGTAAAAGATTTTCATCAACAAGATGGAATTAAAGTAGTTTAAAATTCTGATATTTTGCTTAGGGATAGGAAAAAATAGGACTTCTTTGAAGTGTTTCGCTCATTTGTTTCTGAACTGAGTATGTTAATATTTCTATGCATTTCAACCATGATTTATTTAAAATATGCAATTATGCTAAAATTACCTGGAAGAAATTTATCAGAGAATTTAAGCTGTTTGTCAACCTTCTCAGAGAATTTAAGCTGTTTGTCAACACACTCCTTGTGTGTACACAAATCATTATAAATTTACATTTAAATTTTCCACTGTCTAGTACCACAAATGGCTTAATTTGGCTTGTCCAAAGAACCTATGCTTTGAAGAAGGAAAGCTTTTTACCCTCTGAATGGTAATGAGCACTTTCGCAGAGGAATTTTGATTTTTGCTGATCTCTGCATGTTTAAATATACTTTAGACAGTTTCTTGAAGTTTTAACGTGGGCAAAGATGGCTGTTTTCCAGAAATTGATTATTTGTGATATTGAGTTCAGTGCCGTGATGTCAACAGAAGCAGATTTTCTTTTATATTTGTTCTATCTTGCTCTATCGTACAGGGTCAAGAAAAGTACGGGTTACTGAATGTGACAAAAATTACAGAGAATGGGAAGAAAGTTCGGTAAGTCTTGGACTTGTAGAAGTACATGTGAAAGGCACCTGAGTTTTGCGTTAGAATAGCATACTGGGTTTTGCAGTTTCTTTGTCTGAATTTGCCTTAGAGGTTTTTCTGTTGGACAGGGCATTTCCTTATCCCAAAGAATTTTTCTCCCAGTGAGCTAAAGGTGATGGTCTTCTGAGAGCCAGAGGCTCATGTATGCCAGGGCTTCACACGGGGCAGTGGTTTCATGAAGGTGTACTGATGAGACACGGCTTTTTAAAATCAGCTTGATTTTTTTATTTAAGAGAAAATTTGTGTAGGTTATAGCCTGTCTTGTTACTGAATAGAATCTGTGTAAGAGGGGCTTTCAGACTTTTGCTTCAACCTCCTTTAAATTCCAAGGAGTGTACATGTGCTCCCTAATTCTTCCTTCACTCTGCTTGTGAAGGATTTGAAGCAGAATCAGAATGTATTGCCCAACATTGGTCTCCCTGTAGGTGATGAATGACCTCATTTCTAACTTCCTTTCTCTGCCTCACAGGCAGGTATTTACACTATAAATCATAATGTATAATCCAGTAATGCTGTCTAATTTATGGTTCTGCTGTTTTCCAAAGAGTCGGTGTTAAATACTGCGTAAGTGTGACAAATCCTCAGGTTAATTTAGGCTTACTTTTTATTTTTTTTACTTTTTTGTTTAAACTTTGAAAAAATGTTCTCTTTTAGGTCTAGTACTGTGTTTTATCTAGTTCAGTGTTTCCCAGACTTTTAATACATAAAGCACGCATTTCCAGAGGGTTAAGTAGTCAGCACCCAGCTGATATTCCAGAGCCACGCTGACTTAGTCCAATTCAGCTGGGCAGCACATCTCACCCCCAGTTTGGTTCCTCAGTACTGCTCTTAAGAGCTTGCTGGGAAAGAGTGGACAGTGGCACATGTAAGCTGCTACTGGTACAGTGTGCTCTCACCACTTAATGTTGCATCTTTTGGAATCATTCCTGTGGATTACTGCCCGGCTGCACAGAAAGATGCAACTTGGCTATCAGGCACTCTGAGAGCTGTTGGATAACAATTTGTGTCTGTGCGGTGGGAATACATTGTCAAGGTTGGCAAGACTTTTATTTATATAAGAGAGACAGGTACTCAGGCATGAAAGAAAATAGTCAGACAGCTGGAACAATTATTTTCCACTTTTTCTGCATTTTTTATATTTTATTGCCAGTGTAAATGAACTTATTACATAAATGTGGGACATTTGCATCCCAGTTAGAGGTGATCAATCAGTTTCAAAGCTATGCAGCACTTGGCCCAATCTACTAAGTACACAGTAGGCTGAGCATTCCAGATTAGCCTCTTTGAAATGGCAATTGTATAGTTTCTCCTGGTGAACTGCTTCCACTACTAATTAGCTTTGTTTGATTTAGACTTTGATGGTCAGGCTGGGACTGTTAACACATGTTCCCTTCTACAAATACAATAGCCATTAAGACTTACTGATGGCACTAATGATTGTGTATATGGTTAAATATATTAACAACTGGGCAACAGTGGTCGACAGTTTAAACATCTACCTTTGAAGTAAATTTATCTTATGTTCGTTTACAAATATTTACAGAAAGAATTGGATGTCATCATGGGCAGTATTACAAGGTTCGTCACTGCTGTTCACTAAAACCCAAGGAGGTGGAACTGGCTGGGTAAGGTCCCAACAACCCTCATCCTCATTTAAGTGTTAGTTGCGTAAAGCACAAAAAATTAAAATCTTTTCATTTGTAGGGCTTCAATACCAATATGCATACATAATTGAGAAATAATAAGTGTGTGTAAGTTAACAAGAGAATAGCTTAATGTAACGATTATAATGTAGAACAAGAAGAAAACCAGTTGTACTTTCTTGTATTTCAGAAACATTTTTCGATTTGATAATTCAGGTTCCCTGTAAGCTTGAAGTTTTTATTCAGGTCAAATATTTTTGTGTTCCTCACTAATGTTTTTGTTGAAACAGTTTGTTTTACTGTTCTTGGTTGTTTTTTACATAAACTCCAGATAATTTTGAATGTTTATTACATATATCACAGTCTGACACGTGGCTTGTTGTGATGGACTTATTGAATAATGCAGTATTGTTGTCTTATCATTTAGTCTTTGCCTTGCTGGATTCCATGTTTTGTTGTATCTTTGCATAGTGCGTGACGAGTATTTGCATCTTTTTTGATGTCTGAAGAGAAACATCACACTGAAGATGATGATTATTCAATTTTTATATCACCTCTAATTTAATAGCATTATAATTAAATTGGCTGTATTTATCCAGCCACATTTATCTATGTGAATAGATGTAGAAATGGTTCTTAATCTACGGCTTATTTACCTGCTTTTGGAGGTCTGGCAAACTGTCAATCTCTTATAGTAACTAAAGAGAGGTCAGATTCCAGTGTATTATGTGAATTCTATCTTACAGATACTTGTTATCTTGCTGCACTTTGCTGATATCTGTCTTGCTGCCCTTTTTGGGTAGTGAGTTGGTGTTGACAATTCATTTTTTAAAGCATTAAGTTCATTTCGGAGCTGTAAACATATTTTTTGTTGGGTTTTTTTTGTTTGTTTGTTTTTTTTCTCCCCATCTCTTGCTGTAGAAGAGATGGTTGGGAAAAAAATGAATGAGGATAGGTAGATACTTAGGGTAGAAGAGAATGAAAAGAGTAAAATTGGACAAGATGGTCAAGCAGAAGGGAAAGAGAAGGGAAGGAAAAAGTATAAAGTTTAAAGGCTTGAGATAAGGTAAATCACAACATCTGGTAGGAAGTAGACTTAGTGATTCTACAGTTTACTTTTGTAGCTAATAAAACTTTTTGAGAGTAACTAGTCAGGTTCCAAAAAACTTTATTACAGCTATGAGTACTCCTAATTCAAACGTAATTGTAACTGTATGTTGATATCCTCAAAACACACAGTGCTGAACTAAGATACTATTTATTAATGTGTGATACTGTTATGAATGAATGTGTGCCCAGATGACTTATCCACAAAAGATGCAACTGTGCTTATTGCTTAGGGATACTCATGTAAATTGTGTTACACCTCCCAAATACAGTCATTTGACGGGAGGAAAATAAGAGGCAGATTCTTCTGATAATGCCAGTGGAGCAAGAGTATCATAGTATTTCTGTGCAACACTGTCAGGTATGTGTACTGGCAAGTGTTGGAGGGTCATCAAAAAAAAAATCAACAGTATGAACAGAATAAAGTGAAGCTGGAAATATTAAGGGAAATTATCTTTCAAGGACTTCGTGTTGTATACTTGCATACTCACTGTTGGCTTTGTAAATATGTAATTAAATATTCAGCACACACTCTTTGCTCTCCACTTTACCTCTCAAACTTTGATCTGTGTCAGTATTTTAATAAGGTAAAGTCAACTCTTACAGTTTGGCATATAAGAATTAAATTCCTTCCTCATCGTATGAGAAGAATTTGTTTAGCATTCGTCTAGCAATTGATATAACCATATTTTTTGTGTGTGTGTGTGTGCATTGTTTTGTGATTTCATCACTTTTCTTCCTTTTTCTCATCAAGTCATTTTGCCAAGCGGGCTCAATTCCTGAGCTCTTGCTCTCGCTGCTTTCTTCTTGGAAAAATGCTCTCAGTCGTCGACCTGCTGTCACCTATGTAAACTCTGACCAAGTTTCAGCCATCACTGTATGTGTTCTTGTTGCATGCCTCTTGTCACTGTAAGGCTATTTGCCACTAACCTTGAAAATACATTTGAATTTTTCCAAGGTTTAAGTTTTGTCGCTTCACATAACACCTTGTGTATTCTGTTTGCTGTTTTCTGAAAGTCATCCGAGGTGCAAAATAACACAAGTGTATTGCAATAATCCTGTAGTTGTTCTAATGGAAAAAAGTAGAAAGAGTATCTGGTTCATCTGTGCTAGAATTATAATCCCAAATTTAAACCACTAGTGTCTTGACTAATAAGCAGCATGAGATGGTCAGTTTTTTAACAGGTATTTTATATCTAATTATTTCTAACACAACTAACTTAGGGTGTTTCTAAGGTGCCTGTGATGCCTTTGATACAATGATGTACATGTTGTTGGTTAATTCAGCTGTAATTGGAATACCCCAAAATGTAAATATAATGCATAAAGAGCTGAAAGGAAAGGAGTGCAGGGATGTTCTGGCTGTATACCACATACATTTGTAGCACTCTCTCTCTCTCTCTCTCTATATATATATATATATATATATAATTTAAGCATTGCAGTTAATCATGTTTTGGAGTGTATATGCCAAGCATTAGAAGTGCTGCTTGTCAGAAACTGATAAAATGTTGGTAGCTAATATAGTAGCTGGTTGCTCAAGGTGGATCAGAACAATTTAAATAATGATACTAGTGTTAGAAGCAAACAGGCTTGACTGGTTGCATAATTGTTTTTTAATATCACTCTCTCAGCATTCTTATCAGAATTAAAGTAAAGCTTCCATGGAAAAAAAAAAATCATATACTAACAACATTAAAACGAATGTTTCAATAATTGAAGTTCTGAGAACTTTAAAGTGTTGGTGATATTTTAAACTATTTTGGCTTGTATTTCCTGGAGTGGAGAGAGAGCTATATGTTTTGAGTTCAGTTAAAATTCCTGAGACTTCTACGATGAGCATTTTGATGACCAGTACTTTTAATTCGCCCCCACCCCGGTAGAAGGGCGTAACTGTAGGCTTATTCAGTTAACCTTGTGTTAGAAATGATGCAACTGCCTTTTCTTTCCCTGTCAAACTCATTGCTATGTATGTGGAAGCCTGGAACACATGGTACACAGTGTGGTATCCTTTAAAATGCTACTTTCTGCAAGGAAATCTAGATTTATTTTTTTTTTAATAATTTTTTTCACAGAAACTTAAATTTTCAACTGTTTAAAGAAGATGTCTCAACTTTTGTGTTAGAGTTGTAATAGCTATTGCCAAATTTTAGCGAAGGGGCTTCATGAAACACAGCAAATGGTAACTCCTTAGGATTCATCTGGCAACCTTCTGTAATAGGCACGTGTCCTCGGTGTCAAGTACAGTGCTGGTAAACTCAAACATCAAGGAAATTAATGTTCCTATAGGTTCATGTGGGCAAACTCATGTTTATTGTGTTATATCGCTGTGTCTATAGCCAAGGATGTTTTATGTAGATGACTACAGTTCATCAGTATTGCACAGCAGATATATGGGAGCTCAGCTGAATATCATGAAAAATATTTGGAATGCAAATACTCCTATCAGAGTCTGATTTCAAAAAAACTTCCATCACTTTGCTATGACAATAAAGAATATATTTACTTTTTTGTTGTTTTTGTTAGAACTGTGAGTTTTGAAGCTCCACAAAGGAGCACCTGTCTCCTCAGCGTTATTTCTGCAGTCTGTCTGTGGATGAGGAAGACTTGGAATTAAAATGTTTTACCGAACTATAATTAGAAACAGAATTACAGGAACGTCAGGTGTCATTCATACATTCAAAGCCTTACCATAAGTAACATTCAGTTCTGTTTCTAAAGAATATTGGAATGTATCGCAGTGCAGACTGTGTGGCTTGTCCTGTGGAGGCTTCCAGGACTTGGAGAAAACTAAAAATATTAGAAAAGGGCTTCTATTTATTGATGTCTGCACACATCTTCGAGACAACCTTTAAGCTACACAGCATCTACTATGTCTAAATAAAAAAAAAAAAAAAATCCCTATTTTTTCCTCAAAGTATTTTCTCTCTGCCGTATAACTAGCGTAAATGTATCCCATGACTATGCTGCTGCTTTTTTTTTTTTTCTGCTAGAAAAAGCTGTCAGAAGTGACTCTGACAGCTGGCAGCACCATGTATAGACCTCTCTTCTTTTCTGTGTCACTCCTTTCTGTGTCGCACTACTGCCCTTTCCAAACTCCCCAGGCAGCTTAAAAGAGAAATCCAGTAAGAGTAAGGTGTTTGCTCAGTAAGGGCTGAATTTATTCAGCCTAGTGCTGATTTGGTAGCCCACTCTGTTTTGAGAAAGCAGACTTTGTCTAGATGGCAGCAGATGCTAAAAGGGAAAGGTTTTCTTGTTACTGCTCTCAACAAAACCTTCTTGCTTCAGGAGGGTGCAATTGCCTTGATCTGACCTTTGTACACAGAGCATCTGAACAGCCCTTTACAGGACTTGGTCCTGGAAGCTTTCAGGGAGAGAAATGGCTGCTGGCATCTTGTTTATGTATAGCCAGGAACAGACAAGAACCTTGGAAGGAAAGCTTGTAGGAGAAGCCTGCATGCTAAAAAAATTTCCTTGAATGAAGGAGGAAATTAACTTCACTTTCTTGAAAGAAGTTTGTGATGAGTATAATAGTATATTGATGTATCAGAGGATCTTTGCAGAGAGATTATTTGCATGGGCTTCCCCATCCTTGGATCTCACATATCAGTTTGGGCACTGCTTGTGTGAAGGAGTAGGGGAAGACTTCCCGAACTGAGAAACTGATCTATTTTTTGGCTTGTTCTGTGCATCTCTAAAAAGGTGAAAAGGAGGCAGGACAAGAGAAGATGGGTAGAGCACAGAGGTGTTTGAGGTAGTTCTGTGGTCTGTCAGGTGGGGAGTTCAGCAAGCTAATGTATTGGAGGGCTTTCCTTTTGGTCAAAAGAATGGTGACTGTAATGTTTTTTTGTTACTGTGCAATTTCACCTGTAGCAGCTCATGCCCTGTGTTTTGGAGCATCGTCTGAACTATGTTTTTAATGAATTCTCCCCCGTGCTGTAGAGGACTTTGGCACTAGTCTACTGCTCTCCGGTGCCAAACTCTATAAATTGATTATGGTTTTTTCCAACACGCAGCAAGATTGATCTAGGCTGTCAGGAAGTGCGTGGCTGGGACATTTTGGTTGTTTGTGTAGCGGTTAAGTGAATCTCTCTGAAACAGGCAGCTGCTGCATAGCTGCTCACAGCTGCGAGAGCCATAATGGCCTGGAGATGGTTCCTGTTCCTGTGGACTCCACTGCTGAGCTAGGCCTCTCTCAAAAGCTCTACTAAAACTAATAAGTGTTCTTGGATTGAGGTATCTGAGATTTAAGGTAGAATGCAGAAGGTTGTTCTTTTTTCTTTTTTCAAGTGCTAGTTGGAATTGAGTAAATTAGAAATATTCCCCTATTCTGGTATTTCACATGTGAAATAAGTTAAGATGCTACTTTCCATTCAACACTTAATTGCCCTTAGGACTCAAGGCAGGGAGATTTTCCAGTGGTAAATAGACTCTCTAAAACACAATTAGCACTAATTAACATCCATGCTGGGAATTTAATCAAAAGCAGCAGATTAGTTCTGTTTTCTGAACTGTTTTTTTTTCTCCCCTTGGATGTAGCTGTTCTCGTGTAGGCTGGAAACTGGCGTTCTCAGCAAGGGGCTTGTCCTGGGGCTTCCATCCCCCAGAGCTGTCACACAAACAGAATTCACACATCAAAGACTTTTTAAAGAAATGGAAAAGAACCTTTCTGATGGATCAGATGCTGCAAGCTTCCCCTAGAACTATAGCATTAAATTTATGTGCTACGACCAAATGACTTACAGCTTTCCCTGTTCAGCATTTTACTTGTTTTAATCACAACTGGATCCTTGAATTGGTTTCTTTGAGGAATGATATTTCAAAGCTAGGTGTAGGTTGAAACCCTAATAAAAGTACTTTATTTTAAAAGATTATGACACTAAAAGTAGTAGGTAAAAGTAGCTCCCTGATATTTTCCTCTAAATTGTTAGAAGGGTTACTTGTAGGTTAAATGCTTTTTTAAATTGCTTTGGTTATTTGCTGTTTGTTTAGTAGCTAGACAGTGAAATTTAGTTCTAATTACTTGCTAGGATATGCTCCAGTATTGCAATAGAAACACTACAGAAAAATATAAAGTGAAAAGCACTCTTGAACACATAATGTTGGGTTTTTTATATATATATACACACACATACAAAATACATGTGTTACAAAAATATAAAAACTGAAAGTGCTCTTTTGGTGCAGGAGAGAGAGATTCCTATCTAGCAAAGCTGCTATTTCTGATTTGATTTTTGGTTTTATATACCACCATTGACTAACTGACAGAATGTTGTTTTGCTTAGTTACTTATTAGCCAGTTTTGTTTAAAGCCTGGTACTAGCTTGACTAAAATCAAGCTACAATCAAATGCTGTATGAACTTTACTATTTATCATAGGAAGAAAAGCTCTACTAGAATCTGGTTGGCATTTAAAGTTACAGAATTTTAAGGGCTTTAGGCTGAGCAACTTTTAATGGGCATGTTTAAAAGGTGTTTCGTGTACGTTGTTTTATTTTCCTGGTATTGTGCCTGTTGATTTGTGGCAAAGTATTGTATTTGGGTTAAGTTGCATAGACTGCAAATAATGTACGTTTAGAGGATTTCAAGACTCTGTGCCTGTTAGCAGTTTCTTTCTTTTAAGTTTGTCATCATTGTTCCCTTTTTTCCAGAAGTTTGGTGTCAATCAGTCTAAGCCAGAATTTACGGTGGATCTCAAAGGAGCATTGATTGACTGGGCCTCAAAGGACAAATCCAGCAAAAAGAATGTTATTGAGGTGAATTGTTTTATTTAAATGCAGAATTATATGTACTCTAATGATTCAAGATATTTTCTCTAAACTTAAAATCAAAAACTTTGAGTCTTCTACACTTCTTCCTGCTCAAATGTAGATGTATCTTAGTACTTGCAAGAAATGTCCATTTTTAATATCTCTGTATTGGATATGCTCTTTAAATAACAGTCTGCTTAAAATTTCTGTTTTCACTGGTAAGTGTTCTTGTGTGACTATATTATCTAACAATTATGCCAGGGAGAAGTTTTTCATTTGATTTAAGCAATTTCGCTTTTGAATTCTGATCTGTTTATCAATTCTGATGATACCTGTTTTTATTTCTTTAAAGCTAAAAACCCGCCAAGGAACTGAGCTCTTAATTCAATCTGATAATGACAGCTTTATTAATGAGTGGTATAAAGTTCTTAACTATACCATCAACAATCAGGTATGTTTGAATCATGAAGGCTCTATTTTCAAGGTAATGTTATTTAGTAAAATAATTGATGTAACAACTCTAGTGCTTCGTGTACATCTTCATTTCCTGACTTCCTTGAGTACGGGAAGGAGGTTGAGGATGTAGCAGCTCCTGGTGGTGACAAGTGAAATATTAATAATGGCAAAGGAGGAGGGATGGTCCATTGAATTAAGAACCAGGAGATGTGGGGCTGACCTCCAGTTCAGAATTGAGTTTGTTTCTGTGGCCAAATAATTGTTCTGTCTCGGTGATCTGAAAGGTTCTGATAGAGAGGGAGTAAAGGAGGGAGGATGGCCAAGGGAGTACTTCATGATGTACATTAGTCAGCAATTGATATTGCTGTTCACTTAAGACTGGACTAAACTGCAAATTAAAAGCCCTGCCAAATTCTGTATTATCTCTTATCAGACAGCATAATGCCAACTGCTTAATCAACAGGAAAGTGATCAAGCATTCGCTCTTTATACTGCCAAACAAGAGTTACCATCATCATAAGAGGCTGGTTGTACTTTGTTCAGTGTCCAGCAAAACTCTTTTCATTGAGTCTTATGATCAAATCATGTTTCTCGAAGTCACCCACTCTGCCAGTGAGAATGGTGTCGTCACTAAAGAAACTGTTAGCATGTAGAATTCAGCAAAAAATGAACTGAATATCATTATAGGGGAAAAAAAAATCTCTACAAGAAAAGTGTTTGTTAATATTATATGAGTTGTCAAACTGATCGCTGTATGTTGTCTTAATTCTAATAGGTAGTAGAATCTGATGAAGCATTAGATGATGAGGTACCAGATTCCCCTGGGGTGGAAAAACAAGACAAAGAAAAGGAGAAAGAGAATAAAGACTCTAAGAAACTTCGTAGTGAGTTGAAAATTTTCCATTAATTGTTTTTAGTAATGATGATTTTTATTTCTGTATCTTCAGTGTTATGTGTAAATAGAGAAGAACTTAAAAGGACCGCTAGAAGTTAAACTACTCAGGTCTGGAAACAGGCTTTTATATAGTTCATTCTACACCCTGGTGCCAATTAGTAGATATTTAATTTATTTATTTAAATTAATTTTATATATGTATATAAAAAAAGAAGGGCAACTACCAACTGTCTTCAGCTTCTGCTGTACAACACAGGAAAAAAAGTGGAAAATAGGCAGTGGTGAAATAGATTATTTTCAAAGTGTTGTAAAATGCACAGAAGTAATTAGATGTTTGTTTTCTCTGACATCTATAATTGGCTTTGAATAAGAATTCTTTGGTCCTTTTAAATGTTTAAAACTAATTGGAATTGTTTTACTGCTTTTTTTTCTATGGTATAGCATCTGTAGATATTTGCACTGTCAACTTAAACTGCAATTTCATTAAGTTGCTAGTGATGTTATATTGGGTCATTTAGAGAAACTAAACATCTTTATACCTTCAGAATTTTAGAACTAAGTTTCTTTTAGCCACAGAAATTTCTGCCTATGCACATTTAAAAAATACTTTCTATATATAAACTACTGTTTAGTTTCACAGGCAACACTTTGTTTTACAAGGGTTTTTTGTGACAGAGTTGTCTTTTATTGGCTTGAAAAATAGTTATTACTTGGAAAAAGGGGTTCCAAAAAGTTAAAGAAAAAAAAGTGGTTTCATTACAAATGTGAATAGTTTTTTTTGATGTTGGTTCCTGAGCAGATAAATACAGTTCTGGTTCTGTGGATATTCACATTAAGTGCATTTCTCTTTACAGCAATGAAAGGACCTAGCAATATGGATTCCACAGATCAGAAAAAGACCAAAACGAAGCTCAAGAAGTTTCTTACACGGCGCCCTACATTACAAGCTGTCCGTGAAAAAGGCTACATTAAGGGTAAATGAACCTTTTTAACAAAGGAAATAATTTGAAAAGCTAGATTTAGTAGTTCATGTGTAAAATGGGGTTAAAATGGTCTAGTTTTCGGATAAAACACATGTATATAGCTGATTTAACAGAAGTCTTGGATGTATAGTGGAACTGGTGATTGATTGTCATTCTTCTGGGCACTGCTACTAACCACTGAACTTCACAGAGGGTGTCCTGTCCTTCAGCTTGTTACTTGCGAAACTGTAGTGAAAATGTGAGGGCCCAGGAGCCTGTTTGAACTTGGGAGAGCTTCTTAGTTAGAGAGTCCATTTCATCTGCTGTTCTGAGCTGGGAACCTCAGACAGCTGATAATCATTTGTGCATACAAGGGAAAAAAAGTCCTTTGGGTACAAAGCTGAATGCATGTGCTCATCTGTTTCACGAGGGTGTTTTAGTCTAAGTGGAACCAGACAATCATATGCCATCTCACGTCGGAATATTTAGGGAAACCAGGATGAGGGCAAAGGAATCTTAACTTAAACTTTTTTCCCCTAACCTTTTTTTGAATGTATACGTTTTTTAAATTGTTTAACACACAATGTGTCTTAGATATATTCTTGAATTGAATTTACGAAATAATCTATTTCTGTCTGTCACAGTAGTAGAAACTTTGAGAGAACAGTATTTGCACAGGTTTAAGTTAATGTGTTTGTGTAAATGATTTACTTAGTACTCACTGTAAAACTTTATTTATTTGTATGCTTTAGCAGGACTTGTAGGTGCTGTTCTACTAGGGTCAAAGTAGCATATGGGTAGGCAAATATCAGACCAAATCCTACTGTGATTTGCCTAACTACATACTTACCAGGTGTGCTTCTGTTGCATGTGGCATTTGATATATTTGTGTATCTGCAAATATAATTTAACTGTAAATTATGGAACTCTTGTTTGGAATAAGGAGGCATTATTCCCAGACATTGACGTTTTGCTCTGCTTTACAGCTTAGTATTCATGTCATGGCTCAGTGACGTAACTTCTGACATTAGCAACAGTCAATGCTAAGCCAAGTTTTAATTTGTACACATGCATGCTGATGATTGATTGGATTTTTAATAAAGACGTTAAGGAATGAAGAGTTTGTTTTTATTTAAAAGCATGGTGTAAATTTTAAAAGTTGGATCTGTGCTGTACAGTTTTGAATTTACAGTATGAATGAAAAATACAGAAGTCTTTATTTAAAAGCCCAGTGTACTTTTGTGACTACTACAGAACAAGCTTAGTAAACAGAAAACTTGGCAAACCCAGTATGAGCAGAAAAAATAATGAGAAGCTCCAGGAAAAAAAATCCAACCTTGAAACAGCATGCCCTAAGCAGAGATGTAACTGTGCTAAAAGTTTGTCACATGGAAAAACAAAATAACAACAGTTGCTTTGGGAGGAACTAATGTGATTCCTGTGTATGTGGATATTGTTAAAGTCAGAGGCAATTGTAGCAAATCGGTTTGTTCCATGCTAGTGTTTTCTTCTGCTGCCTCATCTGCACCGCTTCACCTGCTAGAGCCGCATGCTGCCCTGCCTTGCTGCTGCCTGGCCTTTGCAATCCCTTGCTACTGCTTCTGCTTACACAGCTGGCTGCGTGAGGAACGGCCACAGGACTGAGATGTTTTGGGTCACCGGCCCTATACGTGTACAGCTAATAATACCATTAGATACCAGTTTTCATCCTGTATAATTGGTTTAGTGTGCTGACTGTTTTCCCAAAGCGGTAGTCAGATGCAAATGTTGTTAGTGAATCTACTTAAAATGCTAAACATGAAAAATGGGCTAAATGCTGTGCATGATGCAAATGCAAGAGCAGTTTCTCTCTTCCATAAACTCTGAAGTAAGATCTACTAGGTACTTTGAAGATGGCAACCTACATACCTCATTTAACAGATTAAGAAGCAAACCCAAGAGCTTTCTTCCTTTGTGAGCTTTGCTTCTCTGTCTCAAGACCCTGTCTCAGTCTTATGCATCTGAACAGAGGAGACTGTCTATTTGTGCATCTTTGATGAAAATCAGAGGAAGAGGTCTGAGTGAGATTTTGGTGATAATATAATCCGAACAAGAGAAGTTAACGTGATGCTGAAATACACTGAGACTTAGCAAGAATCTGTTCTCTACCCAAGCTGTTTTTCATTTTTGCTCCGATTTATGATAAAAACACTCCCCCTGGACTGTGTAAAAAAAAAAAAAAAAACAACAAAAAAAAACAACACAAAAAAAAACCAAGACTCAAAATTACCTTTGCTCGTAAATATCTGTATTTAGATTCAAGCGCTGCGGCCAGGTTACCTGTGCATAGTCATGCTTGGGGCCATTCAGAGCTCTGTGATGTAAAGGTCTGTCATTTACAAGTCTATGTCAGAACTTAAAAATGTTAGAAATTAAAGACTCTACATTAAAGTAAATTAAAACGTAATGCTGAGTTAAACAATAGGTGCAATGAAAGACAGAATTTTACATGTTTTTATTCCCCCAAGGAATCCCAAAAGCTTTCACCCTGTTTCAAGTTTGTTACCTCTGTTCAGATTTTTAACAAAAATGATAATAAATGTCTTTTGAACGCAGAACCGGAATGGAGTGTAACAGAACATTTGAATCCATTGAATTTCTTGTTACAGTAATTGACTATATGACTCTGAGTATCTCCTGATGGATTAAAATTATTTCAGTAGCAAATGTTCCTTACTCAGAGACTCACATTTGTGTAACTGCTGACACTCTTACTTGGAGCTTTTTCTTGCTGGGAGTTGCTGGGAGCTCTTTTCAAAGCTTTCCTATTTTCACTCTAATACTGCGACGATTGTATCCAGTAGTCTTTGCCCTTTGTAGAGGTTTGTTTTAACCTGAACTAGTTCTGTCACTTGAGTCCTGTTCCACTGTAAATCAGTTTCTTTACTTGGTTCCAGATCAAGTTTTTGGTTCCAATCTCACCAGCTTGTGTCAAAGAGAAAACAGCACGGTGCCAAAGTTCGTGAAGCTGTGCATTGAGCATGTTGAGGAACATGGTATGATTGAAGTTTTTTGTTTCCAAATCTCTCTTGCTCACCACACTATCTAATTCTGAATGCTTTAATCCTTAAAATCCTGTAGATTTATGTGGGGAAAATAACCTGAAACTTTTATCTGTAGTTAGCAGTGGGTTTCCAAGAGTGGGGAGGTAGGTGAGATCCAAAATGGGAAGAGGGGAGAAAATTTTATATGTGAGAAATTGATCTGCTTCAGAGTATTTCAAGCTGAGTAGAAGGCAGGACAATTTCTAGGAAGCAAGGCTCTAAGGGAAGGGGAATTAAAAGAAGAGCTCAACCCATCAAGGTTTTTTTCAGATGAAGAGAGACCATCAAAATGCAACCATTCACTGTTTGGGAGGTTTAAGCATGCTAACAATCCTTTAGATTAAAACTTCCTTGAAACAAACTTCTAGGAAAAAGTTGTGTTCCTGCTCTGTATATGAAGTGACTGCCAGAAGACAAGTCTCTCGGTTTGGTGCCCTTCAGCCAGTTACTACACCGATTGCTATGTCAACTTCTATGCAATTCTGGAGTTTATCAGTGTCCACCTTTTGACTGAATTTTTGTTTACTTTCACTGAATGTCTCACCTACCTAATAACTGAGAAAATTATATGTTTGAAAGCTACACGTGGCATTCTGGGTTGTCTGATGTAAAGGACATCTTCACATTTCTGCTGAAAATATGTTGGTTGTGACTCCTGACTTGGCTGCAGTCTGTGCTGCTTTCTTGCTTGTTTCTTGCTGTTGTCATTGCCCTGCCTCTTGGAAAAGATGACTGAGAGGGGATTATGGAATCTCCATAATCATCATTCAGATATATACCAGTCTGTTAATCTGAGAACATTCTCTTGAGAATCAGGGTAAGTGTTACAAGGGAATACTACATGTGAATTTTAAGGCATCTTTCACGGGAATGTCATTTTGGATTTTGTTGTAGCCTGTAGTCCTCTTTCTCACTGCTGCTATCTTACGGCCTGGGAGGGGAAAAATAACTGCCACCTTGCTCAGAACAGAAGGCTTTATTCCATTTGTGATCTACAATTTGTAAGAAAGGGGTTATTTTGCTTTGTTTTTTTTATTATTATTTTATTTTAAAGACAGGAAGATGGTGAAGTTTTCCTTTTTTTACTAGTTGAGGGGAAGCTGACAGAAATGAACAGCTTTTTTCCCCCCCCTGCTTCTCCAACTCTTCTTCTTACTGCCAGTACACTTCAAGTCCATTCTTTCTGTAATAGAATGACTAGTGGATTATGGGGAAAAGGGATGTGTTAGATGGTGCTGTGTTGCATCAGCCAACAACTTGAGGAGCTACAGGGACTTGCAGGTATTCTGGCAATACTCGCCCACTCAATGGCACTGACTGCTGCATTCAAGTGATGTTTCAGTTAAATTCTTCTAATCATTTCTGAGTAACCGCAGGACGTCTGCAGACACACTTCTTTTCTGGTTGAGTGTGCAGTAGTGTAAAGGCAAGGGCTACCCATTTTAGTTTTATAGGCTGTTGGGTAGTGATGAACATGCTTGCACATCATTCCTTCTCTGTGCAAACCTGATCACATGACAACTTTGAGATGTTCTTTATGCATGATGATTTTATTTTTCTTAACCATACATTAAAAAAATGGAACATCTACAAAATAGTTGGTTCTTGCATGTTGGACAACCATATACTCTCTGCCCACCCACCAAGAACATGCTAAATGAGATTCCTAATCTCATGGGGAAACTTGAAGCTGTTGCCTCATTGCTGCTGTTCTACTGTGCAGGAAGTTTTAGAGGCTACTTTGAGCTTGATTCTACCAAACGTATCAGCAAACTAAACCTCCTCTGATACACCCTGCCCATCAAAAAAGCTAGTTTAACTTATTTTTTTAAATTTTTTTTCTTGGTTTTTGTTTGTTTTTGTTGGACCAAGTGTTCTTTGTTACAAGGTGGGTTTCCTTTGGTTTTTAATTTTACTGAGTAGACCTATAAAGCAGCAGCCTAATGATTTCTGCATTCATACATGTGTAAAGTATTAAAATGTGTTTATCCCTTTATTTTAGGATTAGATGTTGATGGCTTATACCGAGTTAGTGGCAATCTTGCAGTGATACAGAAGCTAAGATTTGCCGTCAATCATGGTAAGCTTCCGTCAACTATATTACAATTGTGTATATTTTCAGATTGTTGAAGTTAAAGCTCAGGAAAAAAATCCTGAATGTATAACTGCAGTCTTTCATGAGAAATAATTGTCATCTTCAAAGTAAAATTGCTTCAAAATTGCAGAATTTCGTGTGTAATATACATAATTTGAAAAAGCAACCATACTGGAAGTTTGGTCTTAT
>VWZK01000741.1:0-37133 GCA_013396935.1 Baryphthengus martii | reverse complement strand
CTAAATGGAGACAAGTGTACATTTAGCTGTCTTTTCTAATCACAACCCAATGCACATCATTTCAAATCCTGTGTAGGTATCTAAATAATATGAATGTCTAAACATAAGGGGCAAAAAAAAACAGAGAAGAAGCTCTAGCTGCAAATAGCAATAAACTCTTTGAACTCTGAACACCTACCTGTTGAGAATTCATTTTTCTACTGAGCTTTGCATTCCAATATCCATTTAGATTTTATCTTCACCAGTTAGTAAAAATCCCACAGTCTATATGTTGTATCATTCATATAATTTTTTGGAAGTTTCAATTAAAAAGTCATTTGTAGAACAATTTAGAAATTTTATCCCATTCAGGATGACTCACATGCCAGAGAACATAAATAATGTAGTAAAATAGCTTGGCTATATTTTACATTTTTAAAGCTAAGCTTTTGTGCTGAGAAGGTTCTGATTTGCTGACAGAGTCCATGTATGAACAAAATATGACTCTTAACAGCCCTTTGCTAATAAATAAGGAGGAACTTACATTTTACTTCAGTTCTGCATGACTAGCAATCTTGTCCTGGTGTCCAGTTTCAATATTCAGTGAAGCAACTTCATAAGTAAACCTCCTGAGGACATCTAGTTACCTGAGAGGTATGTCTCATTTAATGTTAGTTTGGCATCCTTCAAACACTATGCATAGGCTGTTCATATTTAAAGTAAATACTTAGCACTTGCCAGGAACTTTTGACCATGTGTGTTGACCATGGTTTAGACTTTAATCCACAACAATGTGGACCAGAAGTTTGGTATTAAATAAAAGTATCATTTATCTGAAAGTGATTTTAAAAAATACTGTGATTTAAGAACGATAAAAAAGAAATTTGTTCTTGTCCCAATGGAATACATGTCATAGCAACTCTGCTTGTAGATCAAAATTATTTTTAAGCAGCATTTAAAAGGACTTAATTTGTTTGTTGTCACATTTTCTGATCTTTAATGAAGTCTTACACAAGATACTATTTTTTTCTGTTATATTTCTGTGATTTTAATGATTTGCCATCTTGTCTACAGAAGTTGATCTGTTGTTTCTTTCTGTCAGAATGAAAAATATGTCATCTAAAGAATGAAATAATTAGCGTACTAGAATGCAGTGCTGTGTTTATTACAAGAGGTCAAGTTTGTAGAAGGATTGAGCAAAACAATTACAGATAAAGAAGAAGAGTAAACTGTGTTGTGTGAGTGGTAAGACCAAATATCCTGCCTGAAAAAAATAATAATAAAAAACCCCAATATTGAATTAATCCTTCTTGCTATTATTACTTTTACAGCTCCAGACGCTGATCTGTTTTAGAGATATAAAGGAAAATTGCTTCCTGGAAGATTTGCAAAAGGAATAAGAGAAATGGTCATACATATTTTTTGGCCTTTAGTCAGCACACCTTCAAGAGAGTTCGCCCCTTTTATGCTTCGCTTCTCAAGGTTATTTAGGCACTGTGCCCTGCTAAAATCAGTGGAACATCTTGGCCCTGAAAATAACCCATATAGCCAGACACAGTGCCACCAAAGAAGTCCCTATACCTTGCCTTGGGCCGAATTGTTGATAGAGCCAAAGCACACACATTTCTCACTACTGTCCAAGCATCATGAGAATCCCAGCACACTCTACTGGTAAAGAAAGACAAGAGCCATGGGATCATCCCTCTCTCTTCTCAGTATCCTTACATCTTTCTAAGATTTCTTTTCCTATAGCGAGACTCTACACTGGCTTCCCACTAATTGTGTTGGCTGATTTGTCCTTAAGCTAGCCTTCAGCATCCCTTCCCAAGATCTAAATGGTATAGAGACTGAATGGGTCATCATCTTTATGAGGTCTCAAACATCTTAATGAGGGTACTCTTAAATGATTGTCCACACATAACTGTTAACACTTTTGCAGATGTGGGCCTCAGCTCATGTATTGCTATAATTACCAGTGGATGTATCATTAGCTAGGAAGAGATCTCAATTGAAACAATCAGAAAATGCTTCCTTGCATCAATTTCAGGAATTCTTTTTTTAATTTATTTTTTTTTCTCTTCTTTCCTTATTCATCACTACTATCAATATTATTTCTGTGGAATATTCTAAAATGCATCTGTGTCTAAAACCGGAGGATGGGTTAACGCTGACCTACATCTAAGAACCACCAGGAGAGCAAGAGTGACAAAAACTCATGAGTAAGGATGAAGACACTTTAATAAGTGAAAGAAAGATTAAAAAAAAAATCACAATCAAACAAGTGATATAAAGGCATTCACCACCTCTCATTCAACAGACTGATGTCCAGGCAGCCTCCAAGCAACTCTGGAAAAAGTGCACCATCTGTTCCAGGTTTATTGCTGAGCATGACATTATAGACCATTGACTACCCCTTTGGTCAACTGGGATCAACTGTCCCAGTTATGTATCCTCCTAACCTCTTGCCCACCTGTAGCCTACTCTTTATGGGGGCAAAGTGTGAAAGAGAAGATGTTGATCTTGTGAAAGCACTCTAAATCAACACCTAAAATATTGGAGGATCTAGGCTTTGTTGCATTCAAGTGAATCTAATGGCTCCCCTTGAATTGTCCAATGACTTCTATTTCCAGAAAAGCTATGGAAATGTCTTTAGGGAATTTTTTGGTTAATTTTTCTTACTAAGTAATTTGATATTACATATGAAGCATTTAATACTAGAGTGGACAAAATACTGTAAACATACATTCGTTCACTGCTCTACTGACAGCACTAGCAGCCACTTGTCCTAATGATACATCTAATCTTAATTTCAACTTTTTGAAGTTTTTTCTTTTTTTTTTAGGCAGGAATAGAAGATACTAGGGTAGTCGGGTAGATGACATACAACTAACATCTCAGTACTAGGTATAATTTATGGTGCAATAGAAAAAGAAGGAATATATAGTTTGAAATTCTTGTATTTAATAGAATCATTGCAATTATAAGAATTATTATGAAGATACACTAAATTTAAATGAACTGTCTACAATTTTAATGCCCTCTTTACATTAAAAAACATTCTTATAATTGTTCATAAAACACTACATAAGTGCATAACATCAACTTCAATTTCAAGTAGGACTTTGCAACACTTTAAAGTTGCCTTTCTTGAAAGATTAAACAATTAGAACTGTTATTTACGGAAATAAAACCACTCAGGTGTAAATGACACTTGTGAACACAATGTATTATTTGATCAAAAACATTTCAAATACAAGCTAAAAAAGGAACTTCAAAAAAATGCTGATTTAGACACATAGCTGTATGACAGTAATAAAAACAAACTCGTTAAAAGAGAATTAACAGCTTTAAAATCTCGGCCTTAAAAAAAAATTACTTGAGTTCATCTGACTCCATTCTCAGTTATGAAGTTCTGGATACTAACAAAGTAAAAATGAAACAACTTTTCATTATTTAACAGCCTGCATCATTTAAATAATATTTTAATAGTGATGATTTTGTTTATTCATTTTTATTTTGAAAAGCTTCTTTTAAACATGTACTGTTTCGTACAACATTAAAAAAAATCTAGGGCCACAGAACTTCAATTTGGATTTGTAATCTAAAGCAAGTTTTTTTACTAATCCAATTATAACAAAACTGCATTTTAACTGAAATGACAAAACCAGCAAATATCAGTAAACTGCAGAATAATGACAAAGAAAGACTGTTATTTTAACAATTTCTTTTTGTAATTCAAACATAGAATACAAATGTAGCATGTTATATGGCAGTAATAATTTCTGACATTATTAACACGTTGAAGAATTTAAATGACAAGTTATTTATATTTTGAATCCTGCTGAATAAGCCTAAACTATTTTGTTTTCTGTAGGAATATACACTCACATGTTGGCATGATGATCTTGTACCAGCCTGTCAATGCAAATATAAACAAAGATGTTATTCATCTAGAAGAAGATGTTGTAAATGTAAAACATCCTCCCATATAATAAATTTTGGAGCTGAGGTAGCAGAACCAGAGGAAAGAGGAACACAAAAGTATTCAAAGTCTCGTAATTAGGTTTCTAGACCTTTTGATAGCCAAGAAAACACCGTTTCAGCTGCTATAACTTATTTAAGAGCTACATACAGCCTGAAGCCTGTGGCATCGCAAGGCAGTGAAAGGCTGGTGGGGAGACTTTGCTCTTTATTCTTTTGTACACAGCACAACTGCATAACCCAACTGGCCAAGACATCTTTAAGTAACACTAACTGCTTGACTTTTTCGGACAGGAAAAATGTCTGTCCCATAATATAGTCATCTCCACAGAGATTATTTATCTGAGGGCTGCTTCTGATCCTGTCCTGCAGCCTATAACAGTGCCAGGCCTCTGAACATCTTCTTGGCATGTTCCTCTGTTGCTCAGCATGGCCTTTCATGCAAGCATTTACTAGAGCGGATTATGGGGCAAGCATACAGAACTGAATTGCGTCTTGGCTCAATAGTTAATCTTATGGTCCCCTTCAAACTGCTTCAGCGTTTTAAAAAGGCATGAAGAAGGGAAAAATGAAGAGAAGATTCACATGTTCAAAGGACGTAAAATACCTCAAATGGCTGTGATACCAGATCTCTAGTGGTTTTAATTCCATAATTACTATTATAATCTTTATTTTAAATGATGGGAGAGAATAAGAATTCAAAATGCCAAAAACATGCTGCAAGAATCAGAAAGCAGATCAGATTTAGGTTTTCTAACTGCTATCACTATCATAGTAATATTCTGTAAATAGATTCAAACCCAGTATAACAACGTCATGGAGAAGGCTTCAGTTTTATTATTCATTGAGAGAAATGTTGTTTTAGAAGACTTGAATGCAGAGAAGACAATGATTTGGCATAGTATTGAGAACAGCTATTTCATATAATTTATGGGTGTGGAAGAAAGCAAAAAAGTGAGAGTGGGGAAAGAAAGTTTCCAGGTTGATATCTTAGTAAAAAAGATTTGAATGTGAGAGGTACATGGCATCTCTTTTAAGGTGTCATTTTGTTTATGGACATTTTTAACAAATTGCTTTTTTCCTCTGAACAGGTGTGTTAACTAATACAGTAATGACTTCATAAAGAATGAAACTTTTAGTTCATTCTTACTCGGTCCTATCCAGAATTTTTGTGTGCACCATTAACAGAAAACCTGTGATATGTTGGAGACACACATCGCATTTATCAGTGCCACATACTGGAGACTGAAAGTCAAAAATCACAGATGTGAATTGCCTATATCCAAGCTTCTTCTACAAAAGAAAATTGAATCTTACACTCTAAAAAATAGTAGACAAATGTCTGTCTTATTGAGACAGAAGTCAATGTGCAATAGCAGCAGTATCTGTCCTTCTGAATGACTAAAAATTGCCAATCAGAAAAAAAAGAGGAATAGTTTTTTTACATCAAATGTTTTAACCTGATTTATGTATTGTTACGAACAAAGAATCCAGAAAATGTAAATATTTACTTTGGGGGAAAATAAGAATAATCAAAAAATGTAATATTAAAACTGCATTACATACCATGTCACCTTCTATTCTGTGCTTTTTATTGTGATTTTTTAAATGTGACTTCTTTATTTCTCATTCTTTGAAATTTCTTTTGGATAAAAGGATGTGTCTAGCTATTGCTGATTAACAGACAAATATTTATGTTCAAATCAGATCACAGACATCTACTATTATTTCTAGTATCTCAAAAGGTATCTCATCTGTGAAACATTTAACACCAGTCTCACTATGGAATGTACAATGAGTTGAATTAATATCATTTATTGTCCCTAATACTAAGACAGGAAACTGCCTAATACAGAGATCGGAAATTAACTAGAATTTACATGCAAGCCACAAAACCATTACTAACCGGAGCATCTTGAATTGCTTCAGCATCTAGCACTGGCAGCACCTCTCAAAACAACACATGAAGCTCTTGCACTCTGTTGTTTCTTTGGTAGAACTTCTTCTGAACTCCCCTAACATTTTTTTTCTGTGCTATCCCTTTTAGGAACAAAAGTAACGTAGTGTAAACCTAGCATAACACTTGTTCAATTCTACGCAGACATATCAAATACTAAAAGCCAATAGGGTGTTGAGTCTTTCATGATAGCATACCCCTTCTAAATGTCCCAAGATTCCAGTCAGCTTCTTGAGACAGGCTGCATATAGTCTGTTTCAACTTCAACTGTTTCTCTTAATATTCCAAGAAGATGAACTAGTATTCACAATACGGTTTTAATCAGAAAAAAATCACTTTATCTGCACTTGCCTACAACACCATGGGTCTTACTCTCAGCTACAATAGATAAAGTACTGATCCTACTGAAGGCAGTAGAAGAGCTCATGTTGTTTGAATATGAAGATTTTACTGAAAAGCTTAAAGGTCTGTTGAATGGAACACTTTCTTTGGAGAAAACCTTTCATTGCCCTAAATGTCTACAAACACTGTATGTGAGAAAAATATATGTATCTGCGCAAATTCTTTATTTACAGGATACATCTATTTCACTGAATTCAGTCATTCAATCTTTGGGAGACCAAAGAAAACGCATACACCTTCAACACACAGCAAAATAATAATTCCTCTAATTCCATTTTTAGGTAGTATAAATTTATAAAATAATAAAAAGCCTGAATTCAGTACATATCTGTAAGGAATTCAGAGGATACTAATTTTTCTCGTTTTGTTATCTTTGCATGAGCAATTCCTTATGTATGTTATGCATGTGGGTTTAAAAAATGTTGTGTCATTAAGACAAGAAGAGCTTTTTTATGACCCATGAAGTCCTCTTTATTTGTGCAACTAAGTCTAGTTTTACTTGGTCCTGGACAAGACTTGCATGCTTAGAGCAAGTGACAAGGTTGTTACTTGTCGTGAAATAGTAAAGATCTATGTTTTCTTCCCTATGCAAAACACTTTCATTAAGACATTTGATAAGTTTTCACTTCAAATAGAAATAGTCATTTTGCTTGTCTCCTTGGAGTTCATGAGTATTATTTTTTCTCATTGTTCAATAAAGAGGATAATCCAGAGTAACTGAAATACATTAATATTAATAAATAATCAACTTGTAGATATTCTGAAGTAACATTTTGTGAATAAATCATAGGTGAAATAACATCTTATGAATAATTCATAAATGCATGCATGCACATATATGCACACTTCTGGGATCATACACATAAATTATAAGTGCATAAATATATATATGCATACAAGCATACGCGTAAAAATATATTGATTAAAAAAATTCATTGTTGTTAAAACAGAAGGAAATACTGTCAAAAAAATATGATGGCAGAAATAATCCCACCATCTGCTCCTTCTCTTGATCTTTCCAGATGAAGTGTGACTAGTATATTCCAGCAAAAGTAGTAAAAACCCTCAGTAGTAAAATAATTAATTCCTAATGTAAGATTCTTCCAATCTCTGTCACTGGGCCAAATACTACAATTCAGTAGCCCTTTTTAAAATGTCTTATACGTTTTTAACTCCTAGAAGTGTTTTAGAGGAAACTAGTTCAAAGACGTGAGTCCATAGTGCTTCAAAACATCAGTTGTGGAGGTTTGACAAAGAATTCTGATTATCTAATTCCAAGAATCCTCTTTCTTAATTTATAACAGGTTTTTATAGACAACAGTTTGATAGATACACAGATATTCTTTATTCTTACTTTATTTTTGAATAACTGGATTGAGTACACCTTGTGTTTAGAACCTTTGGCCCAACACCAAACAGGTGGGCTTCCTGACTTCTCTGAATGCATCCATATCTGAATGCCTGTAACGTGTCACCATTTCAGATGCTGCTGCCTATACAGCAGGAAAGCAGGCAAAGTTGTATCTTCCATCTGCCAGTCCTTTGAACTACATCACACGTCCACACCTGACATCTGCACCAGGACAGATGGGATGTGCTGTGCTTTGGCTGGACTATACACCCTGCAGACAGGCTGAATCCATGCTGACAAGCACATGAGATCCATTTTTTCTCCTCCAGAATTCCATGGAATCTTCTTCAAACCTGCCTCTGATATTGGTCCAAGGGCAAGAAACAAATCTGAGCGCAACTGAAGGCATGGACCCACCCTCGAAACGGAGAGCAGATATTTCTGTTGTATGACCCAACACCACACTGAGAAGAGCTGCCAGAGGTATTCTGTTTCTTCTGCAAGAAATACTGTTCAGTAGGACTTCTGGATGCAGGATTTATATCTCAATATCTAAACTGCATGTGCAAGTACTTCCTGTGTTAACTTCTTTTCCTTTGTCAGTTGCAACAACCACAATTCATTCAGCATCTGCAAATGTAACCAGTAACTTTAATTTGTTAACATAAAGTGACCTGACTTACGAAATTCAAAGTAAATTGTTCATTAGCACTCGGTAAATATAGACCATTAAAATGAGTCTGCTCCTGGCACTTGAGACTGCATGACTCTAATTCAAGATGTTCATACTATGCCAAAACTTCTATAAATAGCATAAAAGAGATGTACACAAATGAAGAAATAATAAAATAATATCTCTTGAATTACAGAAATTATCTATATTAATATATTTCATTATTTACAATTCATTTTTTCCTTTATTAAAAAGAAAAATTATTTAGTTGAACTGAATTAAGTACAATAATTTCCATCTTCCATTCTGGTTATAGTTCTATGAAAAGTCTAAATTCTACAAGAAAGGTAGACTTTAGGTCTTCAGAAAGGTAGGATTTTACTATGATCTGAAAAATCCATTGCTGTTTCTTTCACAAATACTTAAAAATGTGCTGAAAGTCCTCTAGTGAAAATATAGTAGACAGAGCTTCTGCCTAAATTTCATGTAAAACCACTACAAATACTGAGCCAAATTAAAAAATTATATTTCCATTAGCACATTTTTTGTTTTTTTTGTCTTAAAGGTCAATACAATTACTGTTCACAGTGGTATCTGGAGAGCAATCTTGCTACCAACTGTTTACCGTCTTTTCCTCTTTCTGGTGTTCTTTAGCAAGCTCTGTCCCCCCATCATATGTTCTTGCACCAAAGCCAGACAGGAGGTGTACTTGGCAGTTACATGATCCGTATGTCAAGGGCTGAAATATTTCTTTTTTTTTTAAGCAATTGACTATGTTTAGGTACCTGAAGATCCAGTTTTCGTTACTTACCAAATATTTTACCTGACTAAAGGAAGGCTAAGCAGTTATGTGCTTAGCATGAGGTCTACTTCCTAATTGTTGTCTTTGCAGTCAGAAAATAATATTTTTAGAATATTTTTTGTTTGTTTTAGGGTAGTTAGTTTATTTCCCGGTGCATTTTGTAAATAAAGCCTTTCACTAGCTCCTAATGAGATCCATATATAAGTCATTCAACGGGTTGCATCCCCATCGCCACACATGATTCAAAGCACACAATAGCCTAAGATCCATTCACAGAGCGTTAATCAGAAATTAGAAATAAACTAAAGTCTTTTTGCTACATAAAGGCAGTGAATTTTTATTGGCTGCTGTTCAGCAAATGGCAGGATTATATTACTCTTGACAGAGATTGCCTATCCATCTGGCCACATGCATGCCTGCTGCCTGATGAGTGCTTTGATGGGAATTTTGATTTTCCCACAGTTACAGAAAGTGAACAGTTTTCTCTCCCCATTTAAAGTCAGAGTGGTCTCTCTAAAGCATATCAATATTCAGTAATGGTTGGGAATTTGGTTATTACTGGCTCCTCTAGGCAGAGCATTGACAGAAACCTGCATTTTGTTTTGTCTGTTATTATCTTCCAGACTTCATTACATTTTTACCCCAAGGCTTCAGTTAACTTTATTTCATAAAAAGGATGTATTAGTAGCTGTTCTTTACTCGTCTCAAAAACTAAGATAAAATGATAATTTTTTAATGATCATTCATTTGAAAACTCAAATTTATATGTTCAATTGATAGGGAAAAATTGTAATTGATGTAGGTAAAATGAAACACACATTAGTGATATTGCAGTGTCTAAAGCTTGATGCAGAAAAAAAAAAATCCTAGCAAGAATAGCATTTATCATCATCATAATTCTTTCTCCTTCCTAGTCTCCCTGGATGCTACTTTACAAGTAAGAGTCATCTCTTTACATACTATTTTGAGATATATATTCATAGATATTCTACTCTAGCACAAGCATTGAGTCAACATTAGATACTTAAAATGCATTGCAATAATTGGGCTGAGGCATCCACTTGATCATCTCTAGGATTCTGTGACTCAGGGTGAACAGTATTATGTAGACCATAGAAAGTAAGCACTGAATGCTATTTTATTTTATTTGAACTTATTCTGAAACAAGGAACATTAAGAAGACTAAGTACATAAAACAGAATTCTTTATTCCATTCCCAGGAATTTAAACATGAAACATTAAAATAGTCAGAAAAATATACTAATTGTGTCTAAGTCAGTTATTTCTGGCCCTTTAGGCTTACTTATGGGCACATATGTGGAATTGCACAAAATACTTAGTTCAAATAACAGCTTCCCATATTACACTGGGCTTCAGCTGAGCTTTCTTTCCATGACTGACTAGACTCCCCTTTTGAATTGGGTGAGAAAAAAGTTCAGCTATCATCTTCATAGCAATGCAGTGACATATTTCGTCTCAGCTTGTTTCAATTTGTCCTCCAGTGAGTGTTTCTTCAATCTCTTTTCCTTTTCAGAAAATCTATGCTTGCTTTAAAGGAAAAGGCAGAGTAAAAGACCAAATAAGCAAGAAAGATCTTTCTTCTGTCATTGCCCTCCAGAAACTGATCCAGTCAGTGTTTCTCCCAGACACAATTCAGAACAAGAAATGGCAGATAACCTGTGCATGAGGAGTGTGGCATTCCTAGTATTAGTGCAGCTCATTTGTATCTTGTAATTACATCACTGTTTTTTTTCTCAGGATATATATACAAAAGGGCTCCTCTTAATTGCAGTAAACTGATCCTCTCTTCCCTGTTTGAAGAAGAAAGTTCTTCTAAGGTGATTTCTCTTTATTAATCAGACAGTTTGACAGAATGTCTTGTGAACAATGTGAACAACTTGCAATTCTTTTCATGTCACGATGGAAGCTGCAGTCAAGTGACTTGCCAATTGAAGACATGGCTCAGTCGCTAATACATGTCAAGTAATGGGATTCATATGATGAAGATTAATATATAATTTAGATCTTGCAGCAAACATTATTAGCTACCTCCAAAGCATAAATGTGACAAGCACATCACAATGCTTTTGAAACAATTATGCAACTTGTAGTTTACCAAAGTCCTTCACTTGCAGAATATAGCAAACTCTTTACTGTGAACAGGCAAGAGAAGGCAATGATTTCAGTGATGATGCTCTAGTATCTACGTACAGTTGTAGGAGATCACAGAACCTCAGGCTTTCTAGTCTATACTCTCTCTCAAGGCTAGAAGAAAGGCAACTTAATCATCACTCATACCAAGTCTCTATTCCTCTTGAAAGTGTCCTGTAATAGAGACCCACAATCAAGCTACTCTCCTGCTTATCTGTCCTTACTGTTGCAAAGCTTTACTTGTGTAAAATCAAATGTCTCCAGCTATTCTTTAAGCCTTTGTCATGGTTTAGGGTCAGGGCAGCCCATTAAAACCATAACAGACGGTCTCTGTTAACTCCTCTCCCTCTCCGAAGATGAAGACAAAAGGAATAAGGGACGGAGAATTATTGATTAGAAAAGGAAACTGGAACAGCTTTAATGAAAATGAAAAACTATAATAATAATAAAATGAAATATATGTACAAATATATGCAAAACCAGTATTGAACCCAATCCCCCCTGATGGCAACGACATCACTTTCACCACTGATGCTGTGGAACAGGCACAGGGAAAGTCCCAGACAGGGCCCAGCAGCAGACAGGAACTGTGTTCAGGAACTGGATTCTGGTACTGCATTCAGGAATAATCAGATCAGGACTGAAGGCAGAACGAACAGACCCCTCCTTGGATTCCAGCCGTTGAAGAAATGAGGAAGAATCCGAGCAAGGGCCCAGAGTGAGAGCCCCCGAGCTGAGGGCAACTGAGCAAGGGCCCCCAGCAGCTGAATATGGTGTGTATGCGATGGAATATCCTGTTGGTCAGTTTAAGGGCACTGATCTGTTTGCTCCTCCCTGCAGGTGCCGCCTTTTACTTTCTGCACCCCACAACGTGGTACACAGGATCTAGCAGTGGCCTTAATCTGCCCGCCAATCCTTGGTACTAACTCTAAACATTGACCGTTATCACTGCTAGAAGCAGGCACTGTCTGCAAAAGCATGCTGCCAACCTCAGAAAGTGCNACTTTCTGCACCCCACAACGTGGTACACAGGATCTAGCAGTGGCCTTAATCTGCCCGCCAATCCTTGGTACTAACTCTAAACATTGACCGTTATCACTGCTAGAAGCAGGCACTGTCTGCAAAAGCATGCTGCCAACCTCAGAAAGTGCAGTTAGTTAGAAGACCTTAGCTGAAAAGTAAAATCACTGAACATAATTGTTCTGTTCTAACTCAAACCAGGACAGCCTTTTACCACATGTTCTATTCCCAGTGAACAAGGATAACACTTTCCTGTTTGTTGTTCATATATTCAGAGTCCATAGTCAAACCTTCCTAGAGTTTTGCCTTCCTACAGAGGACTAAATACACCTTTTCTCTTTTCTCTTCCATGGGAATTTTTTCAGCAAAACATAAAGTGTTTACTTCTATCCTGCTGAATGTCTCATAGTACCAATTGTAAGACTATGTTTGTAGGCTGGTTTTGCTTGTTTTCATTGGAAATATTTCAGCTACTGTCTCCAGTAGGAATGTCTTAGCTTGGTTTAGCTAAATTTCTACTTGTTCTCTTTCTATCATTATGCTGCTATTAATAACCAGGCACGTAATCATTCTGTTATAAACATTACTCAGATGTCAGCTGTAATATGCTGTATTTCAGTGTAATTCTGCACTTAGACCTTGGATCCTTTTCAAAGTAGACGCTACTATCAAGAAAAGTTTCCAACTATTTAAATTGAGAAACAAAAGGAGAGACAGAAAACATTTTTTGTTTAGAAACTGAAATATGTAAATTTCAATGTTAGATGATGCTTATTAATATAACAGGAAAAAGATAAGATCATCATTGATGTAATATTAGATATGTTACAGAGTTATGTCATAGTTTAGGTAAATACTGGCTTAGTAATTTCAAGAGACAAAGTAAATAAAGGCAAACACTCTTTATTTAGAACATTCTCTTTATTTACTTGATGGATACGTGGCAACATGCACTATCACTGATAATGATCAACAGTACGCGCATTCCAAGTGATAAAAATTTGAAGAACAGTTCTGAGATGAATGGTGTGTGTACAGTTTTACAGTTTTAATAATTCCGGAATAATCACAAATTTTAAAGAAGACAAAGGTAAAAGTAGCTCAAGATAAAATAAAAATAATAGTTCTGCATAAGATTTCACTGTCCTAGCTGTGTACTTAGGCCATTTTCTGTCATGGCAAAAGACTGGTTTAAACAAAATTTGAAGGTTAAGAAATATCAAAGAGCATCTGAAATGTATTTCAAAGCTATTCCCTTAAAATTTAAATGCACAAAGAATACGTGTATATGTTGTGTATAAGTGAATTAAAGTATACTTAAAATTAATGCAAATAAATTCAAGAGTCTTTCATATTTTTGAGATTATAATCCTGTGAAACTGAAAGCCTTCTTAAAACAAATTATATGATGTATGTCTGAAGTAGATTCATTTTAAACAGGTATTTCTCCAATGTGATAGCTATTTTGGGACTGTGATAGTCTCTTCTGGATCTCCATATGTCTCACAGATTAAAATTCACTATCTGGCTAATTGTCAAAGATAAAGCATAAGCTATATGTACTCTATAGTAAAACAAAAAAAATCAGACAATAATCTTTTCCTCGGTCACAATGAACATGGGATACAAAATCACAGCTAGGCAAAACAAAATAGATTTGATATCTGTAGAGAAGAATGTTTTCAGAATTCACAGAATCACAGAATATTAGGGGCTGGAAGGGACCTCAGAAGATCATCTTGACCAACACCCCTGCCAGAGCAGGACTCTAGAATAGATCACTCAGGAATGCGTCCAGGCGGGTTTTGAATGTCGCCAGAGAAGGAGAATCCACAACCCCTCTGGGCAGCCTGTTCGAGTGCTCTGTCACCCTCANCAAAAAACCAAAACCAAAATCAAAACCAAACAAACTACATTTGACTAGTCACATACTACATAAATAACAGCTTTTCTCTGCTGTTTTTCACTTTATCATTCTCTGACCCTGCAGCCAAATGGCACAATGTGGCTCACATCTCCACACCCAAATGCTCTTCTGCTATCTGAGTCCAGGCCTTTCATTCAGTACTATACACATAGGCTTCCAGATCAATATTATAAATACTGAGTAGGATCCTCAGCTTACTCAAGCACACTCAGGGTTGTTAGACAAGTCTTCAGGCACAAGAAAGTCCACAACTTAAACATGGAGCAACTCATGGATTTTATAAAGGGCTATAGAGGTCATAAAACTGCAGCTACCAACTTCCCTCCCATTATCAGCTCTCAGTCCAAGTTCTATCCATATTAAATAAAATAGTCCTCTGTTTGTGTGAAGGGTAAATAGCCCAATTTATGAGTCCATTCTGCTGACAGATTTAACTGACGATAACACCGAACTTCAGGTATTTAACATCTATGAAGAAAAATGTAAAGTTCTTGGAGACCGTGGGGTCAAGTCACAGGAAGCTAATTTCCTCATAGTAATGTTAACAATAAGAATGAGACAACATGTGCACTTCTGACATCACAAACACTGCTGACAGGGGTTACTTTCATATCTGTCATGATAGCTAGTAACTGAGTGTCAGGGTAATTGGAAGTAATGACTTGTGTCAATAGTACTTCTTGGAAATGCAAATTTTTGTGGTAAGTTCTCTTGGTATGTACAAAATTTAGTTGAGCCATGACTGTAAAAGAAGCTGAATAGTATAGTTGTTGTGCCACTCCAACACAAAAATCACCCTAAAAAACCAAACACAAAATTATTCCTTTTGTATTTATTTGTAAATCAATATTGAAATAAAATAATTTCTTGGCTATTTTGATGACCTTTTGGAATGTGTCCTGTAATATATCAGGGTGATAGTGTAGCATATGGTGTGTGTATGAAATTAGTGCATTGATTCAGTCTTTTCTGTCTGGGACAAATGAGGCCACAAGCCTACTTAAATAAGATTTTTTTTATACTGAGCATATATTTGAATAATTTACTAAATTATAAATTCTGTATTATATGCAAACATGCTATCAACAAATCTAAACAAGTAAATTTTTTCTCTAGTCATCACAAAAGCACTGAACCTTTCTGGTTTTACCAACTTTGGAACGTTGGGTACAACTGTGGAGAAGTTCCATCATATGGAAAGTGGAGTTAAAAAAACTTTTCATTAAATGGTAACAGATATAGGGGTAGACACAGGGCACTGAACTTTGCCAATTACAGACAGTATTTTCCTCCATGAAATATTTGCACTTCATTGTTCTGTAATTAGGTCTAATTTTGTTATGTTTAAAACAGAGATGGAAGTACAGAAAGCAAATAATTAGATTTGCAATTTGTTGCGAATTTTCCGCTGTAGGCTAATCAGCCAGAATATGAGTATAAAACATAATGAGTGATCATGAAAAAGCAAATGAAATCCTAGAATGTGTGAAAGAGAGTATTACTGTTAAAGATAAGGAAGTATTAGTGCAATTAGACAAGGCACTGGTAAGATTTCCTCTGCAATGCTGCATACACTGTTCTGATAGCCCATGTCTAAGAAAGATTAATTAAACTGCAATAGTTGCAGAGAAGGACTTCTAAGATGATCAGGGAAAAAAGAGCTTATCTTGTAGGAGACTAAAATAACTTAATGGAGTCTGATAGGGTAGATCATTGCTCTCTATAAATACTTCAGAGGTAGATAAATGCTAAAGAAGGAGAAAGCTATTTAAATTAAAAGACAAGGTTGACACAAGAACAAATGTGTATAAATGGGAAAACTTAGACTGGAAATTAGAAGAATGAGTGAGGTTCTGGAAGGTCTTAAAGAACAAATCTGAGGTTCTGGAAGGTCTTAAAGAACAAATCTAACTGGTTTAAAAGTGAGCAGGACAAGTTCAGGAACATAAGACACATTCGTGTAAGAGAAGGAAAGAACTCTAAAGCTCCCCAGTACAAACACCTGCGTCTTACACATTAAGAACTCAGTAAAGCGATCAGAATATTGTTTTTTTGATGGGTAGAGGATACAAGACTGTCACTACTGATTAGCTTGGTGGTTCAAAATGCAATGTACTTCAAACTCCCGATTAATGATACATAGAAAACATACTAAGTCTGGAACAAATGCTTTGTCTGACCCCTTTATCTCCAGAAAAAGCAGGAGAGAAAGAAGGTGTCTTCAAGTGTTATTCTCTCATAGTGTTTGTGTGGACACAGAGTTGTGTAAATGGGAATGTGAGGGCAGAGCAATGGAAGCCAGAAGCCAGAAAATTTCTTTCCTCCATTTAGGGAAAAATTTACAAAACAAGCCAGCAAAAGACTTAACATTTAGTATGGGTCGCAAAGTCAGCAAAAGAGGAAAGTCTAACTCCTTTGAACTTTCCATGTCCTATTCTGACTTGTATTGGTTTGAGCTCCTTTCACAATCTTTTGACACTTTTCACAAGCTTTTTATCTTAGTTTCTTCCAATATCCACTCCTTGTCCACTTGTTTCTTTTCTACTAATTTATTTACTTTTATTTTTTTATTTCCTTTATTTCTTTCTTAACTCCAAAGTAAATTTTGGAAATAACGTTTACCTTTATCTTACCTGCCTGTTTGACAGCTTTTCCACCTGTAAATAATGTTGTTTCATTAGACTGCTAATTCCTCAGAGTAAGTATAGTTTATTTCCATGAATGTTGTATTGCCTAACTAGGGTGTCCAAGTTTCCCCTGAAAATCAACCTTGACCATACTGCAGTCATTTACATAAATTAACAAAATATTGTGGAGAAGCTCAGTTAATTGAAGTCAGCTCATTTATTTCTCACTGCTGGATTTCTGCTTGCCCTGGTCATAAATTTTTTTCATATTGTCTGCTGAGATTTGAGAATACACCATACCTCAAGGCCACTGAAATGTACAAGAGTGATTTTGAAAATCTGAAAATAATGTAGAGCATAAACTTACTTTATGCTTTAATAGGAGATTCACTGCAGTCACAAGAAAACTGTGATTCTGTGATGTTGGGATGAGAAAAAGAATTGTAATGTGCAGGTCTGGCTGACAGTCCAAATATAATAACTTATATTTTCAATTACACATTTCGATACAGTACTTTTGGGAAATTCTGTATCTGTTGCCCAGGGTACTTTTTGTTGTGTGTTTGACTTGATTTGCTTTTATGGTCCAATTTGATGTTGTGACTAGTTGTTGTTGTGGGTTGACCTTGGCTAGCCACCAGGTACCCACCAAGCTGCTCTATCACTCCCCCACCATAAACAGGACAAGGGGAGAAAAAATACAACCAAAAGCTATTTGGTCGAGATAAGGACACGGAAACCACTTACCAATTACCATCAAGGGCAAAACAGATTTAACTTGGGGAAAACAAATTTAATTTATTGGCAATTAGTCACAGTATGATAACAAGAAATAAGAACGTATCTGTGATGTAAACCCACATTTCACTCCCTCTCTTCTTTCCAGGCTCATCTTCACTACCAACTCCTGTATTCTCTCCTCCTGAACTGAAGCAGCATAGGGGATGAGAAGTGGAGGCTGCAGTCAATTCATCACATATTGTCTTTGCTGCTCCTTCCTCCTCACACTTTCCCATGCTTCAGTGTCGGGTCCCTCCCATGGGATGCAGTCCTTCATGATCATCTTCAACAAGCGTCCTTTCCACAGACTGCAGTTGTTCACAAACTGCTCCATCATGAGTACTTTCTACAGGAAACAGTCCTCTAGGAAAGGAATAGGTCCTGTCAGAAAACCTATACCTGTGTGGGACTCTCTCCACAGGCTATAGTTCCTCTCAGGATCCTAACCTCAGGGCACATCCTTCTGCTCCAGTGTTGATTCCTCCACAGGCCACAGTACGAATATCTGCTCCTAGGTGGACCTCCATGATTTGTAGAGGGACAACCTGCATCAACATGATCTTCACCACAGGCTACAAGGAGAATCACTGCTCTGGCACCTGGAGCACCTCCACCACCCCCTTCTTCTCTGACCTTGATGCCTGTGTAGTTATTTATCTATCTCACATATTCTCACTCTTCCTCGTAGCTGCTGCTGCACAGCAATTTTTTAACCTTCTTAAATGTATTATCGCACGGATGCTACCAATGTCACTGACTGGCTCAGCTTTGGACAGTGGTGAGTCCATCTTGGAGCCAGGTGGAATTGGCTCTGACACAGGGGCAGCTTCTGGTGTCTTGTCACAGAAGCCACCCCAGCAGTCTGCCTGCTACCAAATCCTTGCCACTTAAATCCAATATACCAATACATGAAAAACTCCTATATTTAGTATGATTCTCAGGATGTACACTTAACACCATCTAAAATTTCAGATACCAAGTTCTTTTTTCATTCTGACATTTGAGGCATATCTATTTACAACTGAACATAATAAAGTAATCTCACTATACCACAGCATATACTCTGTAAAGCTAGGTATTTGAATTCTACCAAAAAATATAAAAATAGAAGACAGGTCACTCGCAGTCAGATCACGAATCTGTCTGGCACAGTATTTAGTCTCCAGTCAGTCCAGTCCAGATTCATCCCTGTAGACATAAAATTATTTCTAGAAAAGAATAAGAACAGTACAAGTCTACACAGCATGATCCCTTGGTTACTTCTCCTGTCATTCTCTGTTATTTCAGTTTAGGGACTTTCCTGAGCCTTAGGATTGGCCTGAGCCTTGTGATTTACCTGCTTTGTAACCCTCTTTCAGGTACACTCTCCATGTTCCCTTGACCTACATAAACTCTTTGTACATAACACTGCTTTTTGACATAGGATACTGCAGATCTGTACTCTGTAACACCTCTATTTTTTTATTTTTTTTTTGCTTTCAACATGAATCCTAAAGCTTTCAATGATAGCCCCTGGATTCTGTACTACGAGAGACAATTTACCCACTTCATACCAGTTATGATTTTACAGACCTCTGCTACATAGTGCAAGATTGTCCTTTTTCCACACTGATGACTCCTGTCTCTCCATCCTTCCTCCTAGCTCTTGCATGCTTTTAATAATTTCTGCCCTTCTCTGAATTCTGTTTCAGGCTGCTTGTTTCATGTTGAACAGCACAGCTCCTAGCATTGATCCCTGCAGAAGTTTCCTGATCACCCCACCACAAGAATCACATTGAAAGTCCACATATCCCCATCTCTTATTACTTACCTTTCAAACAATTTGTTATGCATAGGAAAGGGTCTTCCTGCTTTATGCCATTTTGCTTAACTTCCAAAGCCTTTGGCAAGGGACTTCATCAAAAGCCTTTTAGAAACTCAGAAAGAAGACATTAACATTTATCCACGCTAGTTGACTCCTTGACTCCAAAACAAAATTTTCCTCTGGAAATGCAGGACAGAATTATACCCTAATTCTGTTTTTCTGAAGACAAAGAAGCAAGATGATTTTTATGTTTACTGCTGTGATGTAGCACCTTACATAGTCTTTTTTCATATCAGTATCACTTTGCAAGAAATATTATCAACATTTGCCATTTCTGAAAATTAATCACTCAATTATATCCATACCTTCACATTAAAAAAAAACAACTTTGGAAATTGACAGTTTCATCACCCTGCTCACCAGAACGTGCTGGAGCAATTAGGTTGGAGCTCCTCTAGTATTTTGTCCCCAGATAGCTTTCAGCTCTGTTCTGGTCAAGAGGGAGGAACATTGCTAATTGTTGGTTACTGTTCTTTTAACAGAAGCCTTCAATCTCTATTGTTGTATCTGTCATCTCTAATTAACATTAAATCACTCAAAACTTTAAAAAAATATAACTAACGCTGAATCATTCTAGTTTATTCTGATAAACTTTCCTATCTTCACTAAACAGTGCTTCATAAATCCATACTGAGTAGTAAGCTAAATTAACTACATCAGAAAGTGACTTTAGAATGAGATTTGATTAAAGACAGTGACAGCTTAGCAGGAAACAATACAATGCTCATTTCAAAAGCTATGGAGAAAGCTTCCCTTGATCTAAAACCCTGTTTACTTGGGGAAAGGGTAATTTAATTATCTATCTTCCTGACAAAAGGCATCCTTGTTGACTCAGGATGTAGATATTAGCATATAGGGAATTTATTGTTTCACTTAATCTAACAGCTCAACATCAAAGAGACTTTGCCCTATAAATGAGCACTGAAAAGTCAAAAAACAAACAAGCAAACAGGCAAAGGCTGAAAGAGAAAAGAGGACAAGCTGCTGAAAGTCTCATTTTCCTGGCATCAGTTTTGCTGAAGTATAGCCTACCTCCACAGTGCTGAAGGAAAGTATTTACCTTTGTAATATCCAGTTTCAAGTATCTATTAACATTTTTGGAGGTTTTAAACAAGGCAATATTAGTTATCTTGTCTTGGCCCAAGAAAATGTCTTCTTTGTCTTTGTTGCTGCAGGCAATTGTCTATCCCATCACTTAGTAACTGCCTTCTTAATGAGAGGAGGACTACTGCTAACTGCTCCACTTGGGAAACTAACTGAGGTATTTCCTAATTATTTATGACAACTTCCCAAAGTTTCTTTCTTGCTCAAATTGTAGCCAAAGGAGCAGCGGTAAATCTTTTTTGAGCAGCCTTGATTCAACAGATATCCCACCTTCCCAGTCAAATCTTCCATTGATCACAAAGTAGGGACATTACTGAGAAGGAAAATACAACAAAATGTAGCAAATAAAGTTTTGGAGAAAGTGAAAAAAACAATTCTGAGGGAGAATCTTGGAAATATGTTCCATTCTAATGCATAGGAAGGAGGTAAACTTAAATGGTGGACAGAGGGAGTAGGGAGCTCTGAGGTAAGTAAAATCACTCTGGGTTTTGGAAAATATTACAGAATCCTGAACATAAGAAAAGGACAGGCAGAAAGGTAGGAAGGCAGGAAGGCAGGAAGGCAAGCAGGCAGGAAGAAAGGCAGGAAGGCCAGGAAGGCCAGGAAGGCAGGCAGCAAGGCAGGCAAGCAGGAAGACAGGCAAGAAGGCAGGCAGGCAGGCAGGCAGGCAGATGAAATCTCACAATCTGAAAAATCAGATCTCTTCTGAAAATATTCAGTAGCCTTAAGTGGAGTGTTTTACTACTTTTCCTGCTGTGAGTTTTTTTGTCAGGATTAATCAAACTTTGCCTTTATAATAAAATAGATTTTTTTTTTTCATTCATTTCTGATATTTTGAAGCCAAAACAGCCAACTCATTATTCTAATTTGCTTCTGAACTGATCGGTAGAGATCATGATCTGCTCCTGTTCTGTGGAGGGACCCAAGGAACTACTTGGAGGTGCACATACATCACAAACATGACAGTGTGCCCTCATCATATAGTAGTTTCTGACTGAAATTGGCACAGCTGTGGAAGAGAGCATTTGGTCCACTTGCAAAGGGAGCAATTTTCACACAATCTGTGGATGCTGCCAAGGAATACTTCACATTTAGAATACCAACATAAATCTGAAGGTCACCGAGTAAGTATTTATGCAGATCAAATAATTAATTATTTGGAGCAAAGATCAAAAAATAAGTATATAAGCAAGTAATTGCAATCTCTGCATTTAAATCAACATATGATGGCATAGGAAATATTATTAGAAACACTGAAATATTATTAAATTACATCAAGTGCTGATGAATATAGTAAACTACAGATAAAAGCAGTAGCCACATTATGTTCATTACATTTTATAAGGGAAGAACATAACACAATCTGATTTACAGACTTTTTTTTTAATCTGGAAGGTATTTGTGCAAAAATGGTGAATATTTCATCTTTGTTTGTTCAGCATGTGAAGAAGTTAGCTTGTCTGTTGGAATTTCCCTGGAAATAACACTAGCATCAGCAATCATTTGATTTTTCAACAATCTTTTTTTTAACTTCAGTTTTCATAATGAAAAGATGATTAAGAGGGTGATCCAGAAAACATGAATAAGTAATTTCGTGCAAACGTGGCATTGATACTTTCTGCATAATATAAAGAGTAACTTATGGCAGACATATTTTAATATCATTCTAGTATCTTATAAATGTAGGGTTTTTTTCGAGAATCTTGGACTTTTATTAAGTCTTTAATTCTGACAAAGATCAAGACACAACATTGATATAGGAGATGAAGATTTTTTTAAAAATCCCTTTAAACAAGAAACTAAATGCTGATTTTGGCTATTGATTAGAAATAATGACATAAAAGTACAAATATGAGCTCATTATGAGTGAACAATGTGCTACCGCAGCAAATAAAGCCAACATGGTGCAGGTTCATATTAACAAGAGAATCACCAGCAGGGATAAAGAAACCATTATCCCACTCTACTCAGCGCTTGTTAGGTCACACATTGATTACTGTGCTTAGTTTTGGTCCTCACTATACAAAAGGGGTATGGACATGCTGGAGAGGGTCCAGAGAAGGGCCACAAAGATGATCAAAGGACTTAGAAGCTGTCAAATATGGAAAGGTTGAGACAACTGGATTTGCTCATGCTTGAGAAAAGAAGGCTGAGGAAAGACCTTATCACCATGTTCCAGTATTTAAAGGCTGGCTATAAAGAAGTTGGAGACTTCCCTTTTACAAGGAGTCACACGGAAAAGATAAAGGGTATTGGGTAAAAGTTACTCCTGAGGAAATTTTGGGTAGACTCAAGAGGAAAATTTTTAATGAGAGCAATCAGCTATTGAGATGACCTCCCCAGGGAAGGGGTGGTTTCACCAACATTGGATGCTTAAGGTTCAGCTGGGCAGGGTGCTGGGTTATCTTGTCTAAACCATACTTCTGCCAAGATAGATTGGACCACATGACTCTTGAGGTCCTTTCCTACCAGGGATTCTATGATTTTGTGATTCTATGAAAAAGGAATGTCTAATAATAAACTGTGCACAGCAGGAGGGACAAAGATTGAATATTAAGGGCAGTAAAAGACAGTCTAAGGCCTAAGCTTTGTTGTATCTCTGCTTTAGCATTTCTTTTTTACATTGTTTTTTCGATACATACATCTGTTTAACCGCAAAGAGCTGCTGGCACAATAACAGGTTTAGCTGCAGTTTACCAAGTAATGACAAATGCTGATGTCTTTACCTCAAAAATGAGCATAGCCTCATTCAAGTATATTTGAATCACAACTTGTTATTAAAATAAAGGATGAAGTAAATATCTGAAAATGTTTTACATTCCAGAATTGTCACATAGTACACTTCACTTGAATTCCCATAATAAATGTGGTAATTTCTTCTATTGCTTTATAGCTATTTAAGCCTCTATCACCTTCTACTCTTTACTGCAGTGAAAAATTTTCTCCCGATAGGCCAAAAGGAATAGATGATGTTAAGTCATCTATCTGCAGCCTTCTTACTGTTGAAACATTAGTTAGTGTATTTATTGTGCATGGATGTTATAAAAGCACATCTGCTTAATTAAGTGACTGGTTACACGAAAGGTCAAATTCCAAACTTAAAAGCACACATGATTTCCATTGACTTAATTTATTAAAAAAAATTATTCCACAATTCTTCCTCTTAATGATCTTAAAAGTCTCATTTCCTTTGCAAATATCCAAATATACTGTGCTTTCAGATCACTGTTATACTGTGGTAGTGTGGTAGTGACCTTAGCAACACCAAGGCAGAATAACTTGGATAAGAAATGGGTTTCATGACAGACAGAATAATACAAAAGAATGAGTCTGCTATAGAAATTTTGCTTTAGAACATTATTTTCACAAAGTAGAGCTCATAAAGTTGAGCTCATTGGAGATGACCATCTGGGCCTCTAACAGGTGGTATCAACCAACAGTGAAGGAAAGAAATTACTGTTCAGTATACATTTATGGACCTGAGCAAGTTAAGAAAGAATTAACTTCACAAACTATATTGAAAGTCCACTGCCAGAATTGTAGTAGGCATCACTGGGAAAAGAAAGGATTATTTTTTTATTTTTTTTTTACTGAGGTCAGGTAATCATAGAATTTTCTTGCTTGAAATTATAATTATGCTTATGTATTGACTGACTGTGGTACAGATTCAGTTCAGGCTAAGAAAGGTATCCAGGAAAAAAGATAAACAAATTTATTCGAGGTAAAATCTACGTCAATAATGAAACGTGTTAACATTGTTTTTTCAGAGTCCCTTTTCAGAGTTTTATAGTATTGCTATTATAAATTCTGTCCATTTGTTTGGTCCAGCAATTATGAGATATAGAAAATGCCAAGCATTCCTCCCCAGTGGATACAGCAGAATATATCAAATTTTGCATTGCAACTAGTGGCTCTGAACTTTCTGCTGCAATTGTTTTGCTAATAACATTCGCAAAAAAAACCACAGTTTGGAGTTGTGGTTGTGATGTATTCTCAATTCTCATTAAAGCTCTGGAGGAAAAGAAAAAATAACCCTGAAGACAGGAATGTAAAATGTCAATGCAAGAAACAGGGCAACAATGCTTTTATTACCTTGCTCAAGCGCAAACTAGAAAAAGCATAAAAACCAGTACAGTCCGCAACAAATGTACACAAAGAGCTTGTCAAAACGTATATTATGTTCATGTAGTATGGCTTGATTTGCTTACCACACTACCTTCATTTTGCCATCAGTGCTGACGCTGTTCTCTCTTACATGTTTTGTAAGGAGATAACCCTTGTGTCAGGGTAAAATTGAGAAGGTATTAAAGAGCATTTTCAGAACTGGGTGTATTCTGTCTCATATTCACAAGTCTGGTGTTATTGTGAATTCCTGAGTCACATTCCAAATGTGTTCCTGGCCAGGCTGCTGAAGCTTGCCTAGGTTTATCTGGCATGTAGGTGCTTTTTTATGAACAATATCATCTAGGTAGGGAAGTGGGAGGAATGGAGGGTTGGAAGTCAACAGTTTTACTGATAAATACAGTAAGTGTGTTTTTAATATAATTTTTGTAGCCCAGCCAGGTATCTTTCTTTTGCTAAAGTAGAATGCATAAGATAACTTCAGAGGTAAGACCATCTTTCAATGTAATAAATCTCTTTTTAATTTTTTTTTCTGAGACCCTGAGGGAATAATAATCTTCAAATTGAAATATGCTTTTTTTTTTATCCCTTTAAAATCTAAAGTTCACATCCTCATTCTTGAATTTACTATGTCTTGTTTACTGGTGTGCTCATTTAGTATGGACTTATCATCTCAGTACGGCATGTCTACATTCCCAGAAGCCAGTTCAGTGATTTTATTTCTAACTTATTCCTCACTCAAGAAGTCCTCATCTTTGAAAACTAACTGGGGTCATTGCTTTGCTGCTTCAGAACCAACTATAGCTGAGATTATCGTGCTACAGCCTTACATATCTACAGTGCTGTAGTGAATGTTGTCACGAAGACATTTTTGTGAATATACATTTGAGCAGAAAAACAAAGGATTTGGTTTGTTTCCTTTTGCCTTACATTTTAAACAAAGGCTTTATAAAAATCTGTCTAGCAGAGTTGCTATACTTTCTAGTATACACTGTAATTACATCATTCAATATGTGATAGAAAAAGTAGAAGATAGCTGGATGTGCTTAGTAAGTTATACAAATTTAAGTTTAACCTTCCAACTGATATAGAAGAGAAATAAGATTTTTTGACTTCTTGCAGACAGGTGTTTGCATTTTGTTTTGTAATCTGGCTGAATTTATCAAACTGAGTGGAAAATAAGTTCATATAGAGAGAATGGATGTTGTTCTCAAAAGTAAGTGACTCCTTGTGGCTTTGGCACATGCTAATTTTTTGTTAAACAGCAGAGAATGTCCAGAGACACAGGTGAGGCTGTCTACCTATCCTTTATGAAGATACAGCCACTGTTTCATCTCCTAGAGAAGGTTAATGTGATCATTTCTTAAAAGATAATTTCTTAGTACAGCTGACCTTTGCAAAGGCTGATCAATACCTAACTATGCAGCTGATAAACCAAGATTCAGGCAGCATATGAAAAGTCTGGAGAAGTTGTTCATTGGCAATAAATCAGTGTAATGAAAATAAGCAGAATATTATTTCTCTTTAAGCTGTATTTAGAACAGTGACATTTTTTTCCCCCACAATTTTAAAACACAACTTCTGATTGTACTACTACTCTATTTCTCTAGCAGACATTTTTAACATACCTCAATGATCATGTTGTTTTTATTACTGTTTTTTAAAACTAAATTTCTGGAACTGCAAATTTCACACTCGTATTTTTCCAACAGTGTTGCTTCTGCCTAGTCCTTGTAAATAAATTGTTAATCTTTTAAAGTTTGTTAAATGGTGTTAGGAAAGGTTTGGGGTTCTGCAATGTGAAGTATTGTGTAGGGTGTATGCCCTGTGAACCCTGACAAATTTGTGCTGTGCAAGAACTCTAGTCTTGACAGTTTCTTCCAGTTTGTGATTCTGTGAAGTAGCTTCTTTCTTCATAATCCCCCCCCCCAACCCTTTTTTTTTTTTTTAAGAATGAATTTTTTTTTTCTCAGAGCCCATTCGTATAAACCAAAGTTGTGCCTGATTGAAAAATCCCAAGACAGAGAGCATCACTGAATGGTTTCACATCTAAAAATCGGTATTCACAGACACCTACTTACATTCTGCAAATCTACTTGCCTGAAAATCTTTGTTCACATTCCACCTTCATAAATTAGCCAAATAATTAATGTTCTTTTTTCTTCTCTGATTAATCTGACCTTTCTCTAAATTGTATTTTGACTCATTCATGCTTACCAGGATTCGCACAGTACCAGTTTTACTTACACTGAGTAATACTCACTTCAGCAGTAATACAACTGGCTTCGATGAAACAATTTGGGGATTTTTTTTTAATTTTTTTTTTTCAGGAATTAGACTGGGAGCTGGCCAGACTGAATCATGTAAACTCTTTGTAAATACACTAGTAAGTCATGACTGATTCATTTCAGCCAAGTGTAGTTGTATCAGCATAGACTTTTCCAAACACTTTTTTTTTTTCTAAAAAATATAATTGAAATGTAGGGTCTGTTTGGGGAAATAAAATAATAATAAATGGATTATTTCTGTTTTCTACTTTTATGTTTCCTATATTCAGCAGTCATCTAAGTTACCAGAATTTTTCTGCTCCATGACTGATTAAAAACACAGAGAGGAGAAATTAACTTTCCTTATTTTAAGTATTTTCTGCTTCTCCAAATTATCAATGCTATGATTAAAATTCTCCCTGAGCATGTCTTGAAATTCTTGGGAATGACTGTTCTTGAAAATGATGCATTAATGGGATTATTCACTACTCATCAGGCATCACTTTCCCTGTGTTAGTCATACAGCCCCATTTCAAATACTTTAGTACTGCAAAGGCAAAAAAGAAAAAAAAAAGGAAGAAAAAAGAAAAAAATTAATTTAGTACAGAATCCAGCCCTTTGACAAGAATTGTACTTAACACTGACCTCAGTGCTTTCACAGTAATACAGAGAGGATTTGTTTGCATTAAAAACATGGAACTGAAACCTGAAAGGAAAAATGCTTGCTAAAAGACTTCTAAAAAAATCCCAAACCTACAAACCTCCAAATACTCTGTAATAGTATGGAAATCATAATCACCTCCAAACATTTTCCCCCTCCCTGTTTGTGCAAGCGTGGAGTCATTACCACTGTTCGTTCACACTATCAGCTTCAAATCTGCTCCGTACTATCACTGAAAACCTGGTATTTCTAGCATTAGACCAGCAAATTTCAAAAGGTGATCATTCTGGGTTGTAGAAAGTAGCATTTCATATAGAGTGGGCACAAAAATATTGCCAGACTGTAAGAATGCAAGTGCATCAGTTAATATAATAAAATTTGACAATCATCTTGGTAACACCCTACTGAGAAACTCTTTAGGATGGTATAATTTCATTCTTTTGTCTATCAGCCATGACTGTAGCCCAACAGTTTAGCTAGCTTAATAAATTTCTGACTAAAGATGGCCCAGCTTAGTTGTCAGTTTTATTCAAAAAGGGGTTCAAAATAATAAAATCATAAAAAATAGGCTTCAGCAACCATTGCTTATATTGTGTTCCTCTTAAATTCTGTAGAAATTAAAGACAGTGAAAATCTAGTTCTTGTTATTGATAGAAAACTGTAAGATTCTTTGGTCAAATGATTTATGACAATCTAAACCCACATGAGGAGAAAATCTGATTACTTATATAAGGTTGCTGTATATCTGGAAACCTAAAACCCCTCGGATCCTATATTCTTGAATAACAAATAACAAACAACATGACAATGAATAGATCAATGTGAGTTTTGCAGAAAAACAAGACAGGATCATCTCAAGAAATGGAACAAATCTAACATTTCCCAGAGTCACCACATATTCCTATTTCTTGTTATTGTTTATTCACGATTATATGATAAAAAAAAAGCAATAAAATCACCTAGAATTGAAGAAACAGGTAACATTTTCAGCTGGTTCTAACCTGCTTTAAAGGTTATGACCACATCCTGTGGCTCTGGTGAAAGAAACTTACTTTGTTAAAAAGACCATTACCTGCTCTAAACGAGTCCTTCTTTGATGAACTTCAGAACTCAATGTTGTCACCTTTATTAAAAAGATAACTAGAGACAGATAAGCAATACTTTCACAACCACTGTAGACAGCTTTTACAATTTTTACTGGGCTTAAAGGAAATGATTTATTTTCTTAGAAAAATTGTATCAGGATGTTAAAGACTTAGAATATTTTTAAAAACACGTAGCAAAATATAAAGGGGAAAACTCTCATTTAATTGTACCGAAGAATCTTGAAGGAAACAATTCTCTATGGTTCTCTAATGCATGATAAAAGGTATATATATATATTCATATTAAAAAAAAAAAAAAGATTCCAGCTTTGTAGATGTTCAGTTGCAGGCTGACATGTAGACCGCTTCTTTCTTTTTGACTTCAGATTTTCTACCCATCCTTTCCATCAAGTCTTTAAAATATGCTGAACCAACTGTACTGCTGCAGTCTGTAGGAGTTATCATTCATTTCAATAGGAGTAAGATCAGGGACAATTTTATAGTTAAATGAGGTACAAAGATTTCAAATACAGGAATGCTGTAAATATGTGTATGCTCCAGGAAGAAATGTGGATATGGTTCTTTTTCTTCACTTCTGGTTTTCATAGCCTACAGCCCAAGGTACTGTTTGCATCTTATCTTTAAACAGGGAGTCTGGACAAACATATTTATACCATCTTTATTTTTGACTGAATCCCACAGTTAGGATTCAGTATAATTTTCACTGTCAACTGCTCATTTGATGCTTGCCACCACAACTTCCTCTACCAGATTTCCAAAAAGCCTGAAAGAGCTTGTGGAGGAAATACTCTGACAGATCTCATTACATGCTGTGGCTTGCCAGCACACCTCTGACAATCTTTAGTAACAACTCCTGAGTCCTACTAGTCTGAGACATTAAACTAATTTAGAGCCAACTTCTGCTTCTAGCAGAGACAGTACAGAAGCTTTTTATAGGGAAGTAACAGCTGACTGTAAGACTGAGAAGCCCTTGACGCAAGAAGCCTGCAATATATATGTAATTACATTAATTGCTTTGACACCTACTACACTTTATGGTGGTGAGAAATACTACTAATTGTCTAAATATGGGAACAATGTGACTGAAAGATAAGAAACAAAACTAACTGCTCTACTACTTTCTTGTGTGTATGTATGCATATCACTGAGGTCCAGGCTACCATTTTCATACTTTTTTGGCATAACCTCATCAACTCAACTTGTTTCTCCAGTAGTACTTAGCCCATTCAGCTTTATTCAGCTTATTCCAGACTTGACACATTCAGTACTTATACGAAAAAACCCAAAACTGTTTGGGAGAGTTTTCAAATGACTTAAGGGCCATGGTGCTGTTGCTGTGTTGGTGCTGTTTCCTAGCAATGTAAGTTTGAATCTGATCTTTGCAGAATGTAAGGCAAATGTGCAGATGTGTTACTATTCTCATCTGTGGTGAAAAGTAAGTTTATTTTAGGAATATAAATTGTAGGAAAGATGATAATTTGAGAGATACGCACACACACAAAAAAATCTCAGGTCAGAATTACCTATGCAGTGGAAGCAAAATGCTGAGAAGAAACATGAAGGAGGGGTTTGGACCTATGGTTAGGGATCAAATAGAAGAGCTGGTAGAGTAACAGAGAAGCTCATGGGAGCTCATGTGGCTCAGGAGAGCCATAACCATGGGAAAACTTAACTTGAGGAATAGATAGGAAGGATGTGAGGATCTTGAACGCCAGAAGAGGGGGCACCTAGTTTGAGGAACGGTGTAAAGTAAGCTCTTAGATTCGTTTCCTCTCTTCAACAAATACCGGGATCAGGCACCTCTTTTCCTATTTGTCTACTGCTCTTTCTGTGGAACTCCTTCCACACTTTAGGGAGTCTAGCCCCTTGGAAGAGATCTACAGCACCTGATTAGACAGATGACATGTCCTCTGTGTTTCAGAGGAATGTGAAAAGCCCCTTCCTGCCATAAGAAGCCTTACATTCTAGGATAAACCTTTGCTGAAGATCACAATTATTACACAGCAGATGCAGTTGGTTAATCTTAGGCGATATTGGAATGGAGTTCCAAGCATAATTAAGGTCATTGATGACATGCCCTTTGTATTGAAAGATTCATTTTTTTAATTATCTAAAACATGCATGCTTCCTCAGACTGGCTTGACTTTAACTCTGCCTTGTGGTTCATAAAACAAAACTGGTAATTCAACCTGGCAATCATTTGAGTGAGACATTCCAGGAATACAATGTCCAAGTCCTTTACATCATGAATTTTTCAAATTATGCTATATTTATTGTACTTCCATAGGGCTAAAGCCATGACTTTCTTCATAGTTCCAGTTACATTTAATCACTTGACATTTATCCTGGCAGATGAATAGAAAGTGCTGCTCCTTTGGAGAATTAACACCACATTCAGTCTTTAATGGTGATTTGGGTTCAGTTGCTTGTTCTTGTTTAAGAATAAGCTTTTTACAGTTTAGAATATCTCATGCTGTCTGCTCATGAGCACAGAACACAATGTTCAGAAAATCTATTAAACATGGATTTGTAACCACTTATTTTTGATTGAACTGAAAAGGACAAACTAATAAATATTTCATATTTCCAAGGTAAAAATCAGAGGCCAAAATGCTAAATGCTGAATTATCTAGAACGTCTAGAAAGATCAGCTGAAGACACCAGGAATTTTGCATAAAAATTTTTTTTCCTTGTTTTTTTGTTTATTTGTCACTGATTGGAGAATAGTATGAAGGCTTTAGATCCTCTAGTCTACTAAAGGTTATCATTTGACAGTTAACCAGGCTTCAATTCTGGTGCTGGGATAGTATATGCTTATGGATAAGAGACAGCTAATTTTTTTGTATGTTTTGCTTTTCTAGTTTCAAATAAGTTAACTTTTTGAGGAATTGTCTTTTTCTCCATTGCTCAGTTTTTGATCTTTTATCATCTGTTTTTATGACTTCTCTGTCATGGGGTTAGTTGGGTTTTGTTTGGCTTTGGAGTCAGCAATCTTTAATTTCTCCGAAACTGTGGTTTATTTTCTATTTCAGTTCAGCAGTTCTGTTGTGGTTTGTTGGTTAACTCAGGATTTCTCTGAAAAAAAAGATCTTTTAGTTCCACAACAGTTTCATTAAAGAAAAAAAGAATAAAAATAGTTTTGTCGTCTATGTTCAAACAGCTGTCATATTCTGCAATTGAGTATTTAATCTTTTGTATAGACTCCATTTTCCTTTTGCTGATCATTTGGATGTTCATTCTTCAGAAAAAAAAGGGTTTGCTGTTAAAACATGCATAGACAACAAGTGTATTTTTTTTAACTGAAATTTGTTTTAACTGTATAAGTTTTAACCAAAAAAACCAGAAAAGTTTGATTCTGTAAATGCTCTTGCTCATACTCTTGCTTATACTTGCTCCTATAGAAATCAAGGTCACTGCTAAATCTTGTGTACCACACTACAGGTGCAGTAAGAGGTCACACCTGTGGGGGGAAATGGACAGGATAGGTGGCCATAAACCAGCCAATGAGATATTCTATTCCATATGCATCTTATTTGGTATAAAGCTGAGGGATCACAAGGGTTAAGTTCTTCAACAGCTCATGTACAAGGAGGAGTCTGTCCATTCTGCCTTCAATCCCAATCTGTGTGTTCCTGAGTCTAGTTACAGAATCCAGCTCCTGAACTCGGTTCCTGTCTACCACTGAGTCCAGGCTTTGACTTCCCCAGTGTCTGTCTCACAGTGTCAGTGCTGACAGTGATGTAATTGCCTTAGGTGAGACTGGGTTCAATATTTGGGTTTGTACATATTCGTGTATATTTCATTTTATTGTTTCTATTTTCATTAAAACCATCTTGGTTTTCCAATCCATAAGCCTCTCTCCCTTATTACCAGGAGATGGCTTAATAGAGAGCATCTATCATTTGTCTAGTGGCTAGCCCAGCCCTAAGCCTTGTCATAAGGTCAGAGCTCCTCCTGAAAAAAATGTAAACTCGTTTTAATCAAATTTTGAACAATTTATGCATTGTTAGAAATCTATTCATGAATCTTTTCCAATTCATACGTTGAATTCAGCACAGTGATATGTTCAGTATATTTTGACATATGAAAATGTCATTATTTTGTTATGTGAAAGAGCAAAATGACAAATGATTCTTTTAGTCTTTCATTTGTAACACAACTCATTAAGGGTTTTTTTTTCCATATTTAAATACTTCTAGTGTTTATATATGTTTTGTATCAATGTTGAATAATATATTTTCCTGTAATTAGAGACTTTCATCCCACAAAGGATATCATTGTAAGCTAAAGAAGAAAAGCATAAAACTCTACATGATGACAAGGCATTTAATAATAATCGAATAAACAGATTGGAAGAAATCTTGACAGATACTATGTCCAACTGGAGGGTGAGACATACCCTTTATTTTATTAACATAGCCAGTTCTTAAAACTCACCAGTGATAGATGCTGCACCACTCACCCAGAAAAAAAACTTCTCAACTTCAAAATAAATGTGCTTAGTGTATCTCCTACCTCTTTGCTTCAATTGAAGGCTGTTACTCTTCACCATATCCACATTGAATAAGAAAAATGGTTTATTCCTTTTCTTCCTATCACTTTATTTTTTTGTATTTCAAGATGGTTTCTATGTGTTCTCTCACCCTTCCTTTTTCCAGACTAAAAAGGCTCAAATCCTCTTCCACAGGTTAATTTATATGGAATTCCAATAATTTTCAGTGCAATATCGTTGATGATGATACGTGTCACTTCTCTGATACGTATTAACAATGCAGCAATAATCACCTTCCAAAAGATGATCCTTCACTGCTCATGGGCTAGCTTCTATAGTTAGATAAAAGCTCCAAAATATAACAGTAATACAAATAATAAGTCTACCCCATGCCTTTGTGCTTTTTCAGGATCATGCATTTATTCATATCATAATGTTACCTAAAAAAGACAGTGGATGCAGAGATAAAGATAATGTGATCAATATGAACATAATTATTATCACTTGCTCTGCTTCCCAAAAGCCAAAAATATGAAAAAGCCCAGTTTCATTACATTTTTTCATCAAATCATTGCAGATGATACTTCCAAATTATTAATTTTATTTCATTTTTTACACTTATAAAAATAAAATATCTGGGACACATTATGCTTAACAGGGAGGTAAAAGTCTAAAACTACAGAATAAAGATCATCAATGTACAGTACACCTTCATAAAGCATTGTCCTTGGAAAACCAAGTTTATTTTGACAGTTCAAGATTAGCTCTCCTGTTTTAAAACAATTCAGAAAGTATGTTCCCCAAGCTAGGGAACATAAAGCATAAATCTCTGAATAGAGACACAATCACCGTAGACTATAACTTTCTCAGTGTTCCCTCATCCACAATTATGAGCAAAAATAGACTTCCTGTTTAACAGATTCTGATTTCAAAAACTCTTATTACAATTTTATTAGCTGTCATTAAAACAGGAAGACAAGAAGGTACAGTTTAGGATTCAGAGTATTAAAACTGTTTAGAAAAAGCATACCAAAAGTTTTAAGCCACTCATATAAGGAGTTGTGCTTTCAGATTATTCAAACAAATGAATCAATCTATTTAACTACTTATCCATCCACCTACCTGGGAAAATGTGCCTATGAAAAATACTGCTTCATTGGTGAGAACGTTGCTTGTCTGAGAATAAAAATGTTTGTGTGAGGCACAGTGTTACAGGTCATGCGAAATGTGTTTCTTGGTAGCCATGACAACAGGAGACACATTTACTTCAACTTTTAAATATTATTATTCTATCTCAAAATTCCCAAAATTAATCTGCTCCAGTACAGCAGAAACACTTCCCATGGAGACATAAGCTATTCTACGAGATTCAGGGTTGCATCTCTGAGCAGCAGCAGTCATGACTTACGCCTGTAACAACAGGCTCAGAATCTCTACGCTAATGGCTGTTTCAGGATTTCTGCCCATCCTAATCAAAATTGACGCACATAACTTGTCCACTAGTATGGCCATCTGTTAGAGTGGCATGCTGCCCACACAAAAGGTATTATGCCAATTTCAGTGTTGCAGCCTAAGATGGATTTAGAAGGCAACAGAGAAAAACCACAGTGCATTAAAATCAGCAAAGAGCAGTCTATTCTTAGGGAATTCTACAGCAAGGGCTTGTAAATTCTACCCGATTCCTTCACAATCTATGTTACAATGCATTATCTCCTGCCCTGAGCTGAAGAAAGAGAGAATACCAGAAGAGCTCCAGCAAGTATCAGCAGCTTACTGTGCTGCTAGATAGCCAGTAGATCAAGGGAAGTCATTTCCCCCTTCAACTCAGTGATATGGGACCACAGCTACAGTACACATCTAGTATCTAGATTGGGCTTTCCAGCTGATTAACCAGACCACAAAGCTGACCAGAGACAGGAGCGCTTGTCCTGTGAGGAGATACTGAGGGAAATGTGTTTTTTTAGCATAAAGAAGAGCTGGCTTGAGGGACACCAAGCATTACCCTTACGATATTGCTAGAGAGTATGAGGAAGAAAATTTCAGACACTTCCTGGGAGCGCATAGTGGGAATATGAGAGGCAGTGGGCATAAATAAGAGCAAAGAAGGTTCTGACTGAGTGTGGGAAGAAACATTTTCCCCGTAAGGATTGTCCAGAAGTGGAACAGGTTGACACAGAAGGTTGTGCAGCTTTCATCATTTGATAAATAAAGCCTTGAACAACCTGGTCTGACCTTAGAGCAGAGCTTGCTTTGTGAAGGATGCTGCTTTGGAGACCTCCTAATATCCCTTCCAATCTGGATTTTCCTGCAATCTTATATGTAATCAATGATGGTGATGCTCTTTGAGAAGAATCCTTAGACTATCACATTTTATATTTTTTGTCTATCTTGGATCAAAACCCAAAAGTTTCATGTAAATAGGAGAAAAAGTGTCTTCACAGAATTTCCTGCAAACATGATGAATAAGGAATTCAGGGTCTGGCCTCGTTTGTAAGGGAGAGGGCCTGGCTGCATGAGATTTGTATTCTGTGAAACAGCAAAGATAACTCCTGACAAATCAGATTTCCATCTGATTCCTCTACTTGAGCAGTGATTGCTACCGAGACTAAAGAAACACTCTGATATTAGATGGTGTAAAAATATCCATGAAGAGGACACAGCTGTAACTGAAGGATACACAGGATTGATTTGCTGCTATTAGTCTATCATACAGACAAATCTCTATTAGACTCTCATCCAAATAGGTAAAAATTTAGCAAGAAATCATACCTCAGTTAAGTGATTCATTATGACTCTAGAAATGTATTACTGTAAACATACATACATATCATACACATAATAAAAGGGAGGTAATTATCTAAATTGCATCTTGTTTTTAAAAAAATCTGATTTCCCTGCTGTTTGCACATTTTTCTTTAAATTGGATAAGAGAAATTAGATAGATAAATTTCAATTGCAAAGAAGAAATTCATTTTATTGTATTTTTTAAATCAATATCATTGGGAAGCAAAATTGAGGTCGTTAGAAAAACAGTTAACAGAGTAAAACAATGAGCATGTAAAGAAAAGTACATCAGCAAAGAAAACAAAGTAGTTCTCAAATAATTTAAAATCTGTAAACTGCTTGATAAGAGGATTTTTTTCTAGTAATCCTGTTCTGGCTATGAAGATATTTAACTATACAGAGCATCAAGTGCTTCAAAGTACAAAGGCAATTGGTGAGGCATAGGATGCGAATCAAACATACGTATTCCAGCCAAAAATATATAGATACCTTATAGACATTATACTGTGTAGATCTCACAGGTTAACTGTACTGTCTTGGTTTTGTGTTGTTTTAGTGGCTTAAATAAATTTGCCTTTAATAGCATCCACACAAGATTATTTATACATTATTTTTTAAAAAAAAAAGTTCAGTACTGTAGACTGACATATTATTTCAATTTCAATAATACTGCTGAAGCATGAAAGATTAATTTCAAATATATATTGAGTTCCTCCAAGCTGATCTTTCAACTGAAAGCTGCTGACCTCAAGACACACATCTTTATTCTTGCACAAACTTCTATCCTTGACTACAAAAACCCAATTTGTCAGAAGAGTAAAAGATTTGAAATCCAGCTTCATTGACTTTGGCAAGGTAGAACCATATTGTTCCCTAAAGGATCTGATGAAATCTCCATCATCTTTCCGTCTTTTTTTCTGCATGTATCTTATTAGTGATTGTATCATCCCAAAATAAATGAGTTCATGATCTAAATGAGTTCATGGAGTTAAGGGATGCATTTTGCAGCTAAGAATAACAAAGTTATATTTAACTCATCTTTCTGTTATGATAAAAGTCAGTGCTATCATTCATGGACTACAG
>VWZK01000740.1:8875-31065 GCA_013396935.1 Baryphthengus martii | reverse complement strand
GAAAATCATAATGCTCATTTAGTCAGAGTTATGGGCTATATTCAAGAATATAATTAATAGGATAAGTTGGCAAAAATCGTCTGATAATGCAGTTATCTGTGCTCCTATATATTAATTCTCTAATCAAAACTGTCACATATATAAATCATGATGACCACAGTGTTTTATAGTTCGCTTTTTTTTTTCTTTCTTTTTTTTGGGGGGGGGTTGGGGTAGGGATAAACAAGATTGATTCCCCAACGCTGGGTATTTTGAAGATTCATCTAGACAGGGTGCTAGGCCACCTTGTCTAGACAATGCTTTTGTCAAGAATGGTTGGACCAGATAAACCTTTAGGTCCCTTCCAACCTGGTATTCCATGATTCTATTACAATTGTAACATAATTTATAATTCCATTTTGCTAATGACATTTTTCATCAAATTACTCCATGTAGTCATGCAAGCGAATAGGCAACATTTTTTATATTTACCTCCGATAATTTATATACCTATTTCTAAGGAAATCATTAGCAAAACTGACAACTTTTTAGTCTTAGAGATGGGAAAGATCAAGTCAGGTGATTTACCAAGCCTAAAAATATATTGATAAAATTATGTATTCCAGGCCATTCTTTTCATAATATAAATTGACCCTTTTCTACAGAGCTCCTCCAGTATTTGTGTCTTAGTTATTGAATAAATGATTATAAATATTTAAGACACATTTCTCAAAAGCTCAGAAACAGGATTGATAGCATTACTCATGCAATCACCATTTTTATCCAAGCATGGCTGATACACTGTGGGAGAAGTAACTTTATGTCAAATTTTCTGGTGTTGAGCCGTTTTGTGTAGGTTTTTTTTGTATGCTGTGGAAACGTGTTCGACACGAAAGTAAATCAAACTCAAATGACCAAATGACAGCTAAGACTTATGAGCAGCAGATGGCAGTAGGTTATTTATTATTTTTGCACTGTTTTGTGGCAGATCTATGTTTCAGTCTATCATTTATAGAAACTGCAGAGAATATGTGCATATTAATTAATGAGAGTTCTAAATCCTTGTCCATTGCTTATCACTGGCATATGCATCCTGTCTCCTAATCCCGGCATCGGAATTTCTCAAAAATACAGAGAAGTTCATCTCACTCCTAATGCTGTGCATTGCCAGAGCCATTTTATATGCCTTTGTACTCTCTATTTGTAGCTACCTTTTGTAAGATAGATATCTGCACTTTTCTTACAAGGCACTTTCAGAAGTTTGAGGGATAATATAGGACATGTCCTTAAATAGGAAATTACTGTGCCATATGTAGCATCACACATACTGATGGATCAGAGCCATTGTTAGCAGCAGCTCGAGTAGGTGGAAGAAATAAGTGACTGGAACTAATATGTCTGAAAGGAGAGCAAAGATAGCATCAATAATATGAGTATATTTGTGGGAATGACATCAATTCACTCTAAACCGCCATGCCCAAAATTCCCAGTAATTTTGAGGAAATTACAGTGCTGCTCCGGACCTGTGTGATAATGCTTTTCGAGAGCATGCAATTGAACTATAGAATGGGGAAATAATGGTAGTCATCTGTAGTAGCTTACTATATAATAAACGTCTTTTTAAAGTCATGACTGAAGTAGGGAATGTGTTAGAGAAGCATCGATTTTTGAAATGTGACATTCTAATTAGATAAAGAAAATGCAGAAAAAAAAACATGGGCACAACTTGACATGGTGCTAGGTCATCTAATTTAAACTTTTTACTTAAAAGGTTGGACCAGATGATCCTTAAGGATCCTTCCCACTTGGCATTCTACGATTCAGAAACTTTTTGAGTGAGGACAAATAACACTTGTCCTTCATATCATTTCACGTAAACATCTTTTCTCTGTAATTTCTGTGATTATGGCATTTTTCATTATAGATAAAACTATTTAGTTTCTCTCTGTTCTCTTTAGTTGTATATGACAGTCTCTTTTGCTTATAGCTATTTGAGTGGAATCTTAAAGAATTTGCAAAAGAAGACATATCTGGGTCATGTCTATTTACCGACACCACTCTGTATTAGAGAATGTGCTACATGTCTGACAATAGAGGAAACTATGATCACTTTGCTAAGGGTTCCAGTTAAGAAATACGCTCTCTCTAAACTTCGGAGAACTTACATGAAAACTGAGTAAAAAGGCAAAGTAGAACTTAAGAGAAGAAGTTCTTATTGGTAACTACTACTCTCTAAATTAGTAACTGTATATTGCTTGCAAAACCATAGGAGAGAGTGGGAGAATCTGGTTTAAAATAGATCATATTTGACACTCACGATTGTAAAAAGAATAAATGGCCTTGAAACACAAAGTTTCCTTCTGAATACCAGAAAAACTATGACTTGGTGGAAGTATAAACTGGAAACTACAGTTACTAAGGTTCAATTTTAATTGGTAATGTTAAGTGCAACATAAATAAGCAAGGCTTTCTTCACCTCTGTTTCATGTAATGATCAGCAATAGGAATAATAGTAATGATTAATGTGTGGCATACCAATTAAGTTGCCTCTGATAATCTGTTATTCACCTACAACTGCAATCATTGGAATAAAGGCATTATATCACACAAAATTCTGATTTTAGTATAATACCCTGGATATACAATAACATACTTTACAGATTCCAGTTTCATTTAGTAGTATAGTTTAATGCGAGAAGGGCTTGAATAGACTTTACTGCGTCACAACCTCTTTTGTTTCAAGATATTAAAACAGATGAGTAAGATATAGGAGATTTATATTACTCAGGTTTATATTACTCAAGTTTCATTATGTGTAATAAGAAAGCTGCTAGTTCCTGATTCAGCTGAACACCCCACATAGATGTTTAGTTCATACTGATTGCCCTCACTGAATTCAGTAGTCACAGAATAAGCTGAGGTGTGAGTCTGATGGTCCCTGGGGTACAGTCACACAGATGAGAGACTAAACAAATGTGATATAACAGTTGTTAAAGTTTAATGTATGTATATTTGATTTTGTTGTAGTATTAAATCCAGCCTCTTTGACCAAGGGACACTTTCTTTGTTTAGATGATTGAACATGAGGACTAAACCTGCATTATGAAGAGCAATATAGGTCATTGACTTGATGGAAAGCCTGTGGAGGTCCCAGACTTGGTTCCTACATGGATGAGACTACTGAAAGCACTACATCAGATGACATGGATTTGTCTAGACCTCTCTTGAAAAACCCCAAATACTGAGAATAGAAATAAACTGAAATATGAGCATTTCATATAATACATTTGTCTGTACACTTTTTTTTTTTTTAATATAATGTCTACCATTATGTTAATTTATGATACTAACTAGGAGTCTCATCCCACTCAGTGGATGATGAGGGAGGTGAATTTTTATGATCCTCCAAAAGAAGGTAGCCCTGCAGGGAAGGGCTGCAGAGGTGGTAGAGTCACAACAATTACTGAGAGGAACAGTAAAAAACAGTTTATTGGTCTTCCTTGAGAATAATCATTAAACAGTGAGGATACGGGTGTTTTGGCAATAGAAGTTATTTTCTTATCAATAACTTTAAGGTGCAATTCAGTACCAAGCAGAAGAAAAGGAAAAGTAAGTGGAAAGAGAGGAAAAACAGAAGGAGAGAGAGAGAGTAAGATAGAAAGATATCATCCATCACCCTTGGATCCAGTAATATCTCATTCGATCAAGCCAAATCTTGAGTTTTCTGGTGGTGAGTACACACTAATTAATATTTTACTGTCTCTTTATACGTTTGGGATACAGGAGGCACCCTCAATTTACATAGAAAGCGTAGAGGCTGTCCTATATTGCATGTATGTGTTTGCTATAGACTTTCCCTTGGTGCAGTCCCAGTGGATAGCAGAATAAATTAACTCAGGGAAAAGACATTGTCCTACCTATGAAGAAATTATCTCTTACCTATTGTTAATTTATCTGCCAGGATCCAGGGGAGGATGGTGGAGCCTTTGGGGACTACTGAGAGCCATTGTCCCCTTTTCCCTCCAGACAGGCCTTGCTCATTCTCTGTCCAGATCTTATCACCTCAGAAGATGAGACAACAGCATTTGGGGCTTACACTAGTCAAATGAAAATTTATATATTGAAACAACATCCGATTTAATTGTGAGGAGGAAAAGACATACACTTCATTTTGTTAACTACTATTATCACAGCCAATCAACCAACCAAAACAAAGTACTTTGACTTCATCTTGTCTAACATGAAGATGGTTATTTGTTTATGCTAAGCCCTCAGAATTAATAGCAGAGTCAAGGAAGATCTTAATTTACAAAGTGTCATGAGGTTTTATTTAAATTCCTGGAAATCATACTTCCTGATGACCAGAAGTTCCCAAACAACTTATGAATATTGGAAATAAATCCTAAGTTATGATTCATAATATATCTGTAAATTGCAGTACATTTATTCAGTAACTCGCTGTTATTATTTTTTCATTTTGAATGTTAAACCCAGCACTCTCTGCTACATTAAATCTGGTTTCTCACAAATATACTTACTTGTCACTCTCACTGATCTAGTTTAGAGTGCTCAGTGTTAGAATACCTTGCTACACTAATTGCTGGATTTCTCTGAAGATATGCAAAAATTTCCCACCTTACATGCAGTGTAAATGATCTGTAACTACTAATAGCTTCATAAATAAAATGAAATAATTTCCTAGGAGTGGAAAGTTATTTCTTGAAAATTAATTCTGATTGAATTCTAATTACACATTAGCTGTATTTGCTCACAGTTTTCCACAGATATTCAGGTTTTACTATGCACAAACGTTCACAAAAGGATTTCTTTAAAAGTATAAACATTCAAACTGTTGTTAAGACAAATTTCAAGCTTGCAGTTTTCAGTGTTTTGAATTAACTTGTGTATTGAAATAACCATGCCTTCGAAAAGTCAATATTTAACAATCACGTAATCAAACACACCTAGAATGTTGCAGGCATTTGAGTCATATATCCTATTTTATATTCTTGACTGCTAAAATTCTCTGTTAGAGCACAGTATTTACTATTTGTTTTTCATTTTATTTGATTACGTTCATAAATCTCAGAATCACAGAAAGGTAGTGGTTGGAATGAACCTCTGGAGGTACCTAGTTCCACTCTCCTGCTCCAGCAGGGTCACTCAGAGCAGAGTTCCTAGGATCACCTCCAAGGGAATTTAGAATCTCTCCAGAGAAGGAGACCACCAAATCTCTGGGCAGCCTGGTTCAGGCTCTGGCACCCTGGCAACAAAGAAGATCCTTAAATCATTAATCAGATCCTGAATCAGAAAACCAACCAACCAACCAATCAACCAGAAAACCAACCTATTACTGTAACAATAAAAATAAACTGAATTTTCAAGAAGGAGCTGTTTAGTAATTTTTACAGGTTAAGGAAAAACTCAGAAACCAGTAAGTTGGACTGCCCGCATCTGTTTGAGAATATTTTGTAATATGATGCATACATGGAGACACAATGCCTTTTATTCTCCAGGGATACTGGCTTCTGATTTGTATTCAGGTGCCCACATCCCTCTGGCTTTGCAGACTCTTATATTGGAATTAGGTACCTACATATCTCTGAGGAGGCTGTTGTCATCCATTTGAAGACAGGGTTGTCATCCATTAAAATAATCCTTATAAATTGTTTATATAGGTTTCACCAGGCTACTTCTCCTACACTTTGTGAGTAGAGTTTTTCTCCGGGTACTCTGAGTTACTGTCCAAAGGTGGCATATAATTGTTAATCAGACAGGATTTTGCTAGCGCAGGAAATCAGTCACAGCCAAGGAGGAGTTATGAGCGTCTGATAATAAAAGTGCCACTGGCACTCAGGTCAGAGATGGGTGTTTTAGCACCTACCAGTGCTGCAATGTCACTGTCATCCTCTCCTTCCGTGCTAGAACTGACATACACACCCACTCACACATTCTCTTCCATTTATTGTAATGCTGTTACTAAAAAGTCTTCATATCCCACTGTCCTGCTATTATGCACCAACTGCTCACATTCCTATGGCATCCAGAATGATTTTTCTTATTTTCACTGTTCTGTGATTTTGCATACTTGTTTGTTAAATCCTCAGGAGGTTTGAAATTTGTCTGATGTTAAACTGCAATATAAATGTTTTATATTTTTGTTCACAGTACTGTTGAAAGACAAAGAATATTTCAGATCTGGCATTAGTTTTGATCTGAAGCTTTTTTTTACTTATTAATTCTCGTATTCTAAAGTTGAGATTTAGTCTCTTCATCTTAACTTTCCCAATAAAGCTTTAAGCTTGTGATTTTAACATTCTGTGCTTAGACAATTAATATCTTGTATTGATGTTTGGCTTTTTCTGAAATAAAACAAAACCTGAACAAACCACTTATTTAGTGTAAGTGATCCTCCTTATTTATTTATTAGCATAGTGAAAGTATATGGCATGCCAACTTTTCTATTCACTCATAATATTTGAAGATTTTCTTGGAAGACACAGCAGGTAAAGCTCAGTAACAAGCGGCATCTAAGATAAAAGTTATTTGTAAAGTAGGAGAGACACTGATAGTGAGCAGATGACACAAGACAGATGAAATAAGGTCAATGACACTTGCAACAAACATCCGAGAAACACAACTGCAGTCGTGGTCCACAGCTGCAGGAAGATGGAAAGGTCCCCAAAGTTGAGGACACCTTCAAGGTCAAGGAGAAAAAACCATTAGCAACTGAAATGAGGAAGTCATTAAGTCAGCGGACGAGAGCAATTTCCTTCTGAAGGCCACAGAAAAATCCCGATTAAAATCAGTCAAGGGTATTGTTGTGTGCAAAATCATTTCAGTGGTGGTAAAAGGCTACTTCCTTTAGCCTTTTTTTTTTTTTTTTTTCCTGGGAACACAAAAGTTAGAAAAGAGATTTTTGTAAAATAGATTGTCTTCAAGGTCAAGTACAAGTTTTAAAGGAGTTGTAGCTCTGTAACTTTTCCACTGTTTTTCCTTGCATTTATTATACCTACAATATTAAAATAGGCAAAATGTAAATGCAGATAGAACATATTAAAGAGGTGATAGCAGAAAAAACCCAAACATAACAAGAGCAACAGAAAATAGTGAAAAATAAGCACGTTATAAAATGTGGAACTTTATAAAACTGACTGATAACTAAACGAAGCAAGTCATGAGAAAGCTGTAAATGAGACATAACTAGTTGCAAAGATTACAATATAAGGAAATGTGATGGTTTAAGCCCACTCAACTGGCCACAAAGCACCAGGCAGCTGCTTGCTCACTTCTATTCCCCTCTGGTGGGATGAAGAGGAGAAAACACAAAGAAAGGCTCGAGGGTCAAGACGAAGGACAGGGAGGGCTCATTCATCAGTAACCGTCACAGGCATAGAACGGGCTTGACTTGGGGAAACAAAATCAATTTAACCAACAAAACTATCACAAATTTATCAATTGAATCGGAGTAGAATAATGAGAAATGCAACCAGTTGTTTTTTTTTAAAACACCTTCCCACCAGCCCTCCCATCTTCCTGGACTTAACTTCACTCCCCACTTTCTCTTCCTTCTCCGCCCCACTAGCAAAGGGGGACAGACAATAAGACTCAAGGTTAGTTCATCACATGCTATCTCTGCTGTCCCTTCCTCCTCAGAGGGAGGGCTCCTCACGTGCTTCCAGTGCCCCAGTGTGGGGTCCCTCCATGGGAGAGAGTCCTCCATGAACTTCTCCATTGTGGGTCCTTTCCATGTGGGGTCTAGTCCTTCAGGAATTGACTACAACAGCATGGGTAGCTTTGGTAGGGTGTAGTCCTCTCAGTGATGTACTGACTCCTTCAGAGTTGTGACCTTCTTCAGGCACAACAATCTGCTCTAGTGTGGGATCCTCCATGGTCTGCGGAGGGTCAGCCTTGCAACTCACCACGGGCTGCAGTGGAATCTCTGCTCCAGTGCCTGGAGCACTTCCTTCCCTTCCTTTTCTACTGACCTTGGTTTCGAAATAGCTGTTTTTCCGACATCCAACTTCTGTCCAAAACAAAAGAACTAGTCCAATAGGATTTCCCCTCTTTAATATGTTACCACAGAGGTGCTTCCACCTTCGCTGACTGGTTCAGCCTTCACCAGAGGCAGGTCAGACTTGGAGCCTGGGGAGCTTCTAGGAGTGTTGCACAAGAACCATCCCTGTAGCTCCCTCATCTACTGCCAAAATCCTGCCAGACACAAACCCAGCAGAGGAGATTTTGGAAACCGATCCAATATCCAATTTACATGTTCCTTTGATAATGGGTAAAAGTTGAAGAATATTTCAACAACAGAAAAGTGCCCACTGGGCTGATTTGTCCTATGTGTACAAAACAGGAGGGAAAAAAGGAACTAACAAGGCAATGTTAGAAGAGAATGTAATGTATAAGAGAGATAATGTGTGCTTGGGGAATATCTGCATCCAAATGTGTATTTAGTCATGTACTATAGTGTTGTTATGCAGGAAGTGATTAAAAGAATAAAGTCTGCAGAGCCGTGATGTAGTTATCTAGGGAGAAGGAGAGATTAGAAGATGTTACCGGAGGATTATAAATATCTAATAATACCAAACTCTTCTGTAATTAGCACAGTGGAATTAAGCAATAAAACAAAACAAAATAGGCAACATGGAATAAATAAAGACTGGCTTCTGACTTTTTGTGTATAAGAGCTCACAAAAATAGATCCAAAGATAAATACATTTGCTTCTTTGACTTTAACAATAGTTCTGTCAAAATTGTTTCTGTTTTGGCTAGTTCTTTAGCTCATTTTATTTGTGTCCATTTTCCTCCAGATTTAACTGTGATTTTATTAACATTTTTAATGTATACTGAGGCTGCTAAAACAATTCATATAGACTATCTGGTGGACTATCATAGTCATTGCTACCTTGCAAAGAAACACTCAAATGCTCAAATTCTCAAACCTAATGAATAAATAAAGTTAGAATTTCTGACATTTTCATCTGTTAATTTTATTTTATAATTATTTTTTCAGACTTTTTTAATGATTACCTAATGCCGGGGCAATCTGAAGTAGACTTATTAGCTCTTGTACATACATTTCTTCAAATGGTGTTATATCATGCAAAGTAAAAAAATATTTTGTACTGCTGTATTTAAAAATGTTGAATAATTTCTTTTGCTAAACATCCAGAAATAACTGAAATTCCTTCTGATACCATTGGAAACCTCTGTGAGGAAGTTCTTGCCACTGCATGCAAATGGACTGATTGCCAGGTGCTTGTAGATGAGGTCAAGAGAACATGTAAAAAAAAAAAAAANNNTAGGGTAAAAAAAAAATGAAAAAAAAAAAAAAAAAAAAAGAAAATCCTAAATTTGAAATTTAAATATTAAAATATCCATGATAAGGCCTTTAATATGGAACATGTTTTGGTATATACACATATACGTATGTAAGTATATTATGCATTACTTCATTCTATATCTTAATATTTTATATTCTGTACTTACATGGACATTTACATCCTTTGAATAGCTATCTTTTTCAGTTATATAGAAAAAAAATATGAATATCGTGATTGGGTAGATAAGCTTTTCTCTTTATATGGAAAATACAAACAGAATAGTGGAGAAATAAGTACCTGTAATCTGTCAGCAAAGAGAGTGAATTTTTTTTACCAAGTCCTGTTGACAGACTTGAATTAAATACTTGCAGAAGAATATACCAAAGACTCATGCTTCCATTCAACAGTTCCAAAACAAATGACAAGAATGATAAAAATTAGACAAGATTGTTACTATTGACTTTTAACAACATTCAGGATAGGACATTTCACTCATGTGTGTTTGCAGAACATATGGTGTCCTTCAAAACACTATGTAAGGTTTTCTGAATTTTTAAACTGTTCTGTTTAGTGGTCTACCTTGAATACATTAGACTTTAAGAATAGCTTGAGATGACATTCTAGTAGAGATTCATACATACATTTAAACAAAGGGAAAAAGGAAATTAGAATAACATGAGCTGAATTATTTTTCTATTGAATGTCTATCTTCATGTGGAGCATTATTCTAGAGAAAAATGTATGCATATGTTAAAAAAATTACTCTAACCCTCATTTTCTCCATGACAGAAGACATAATATTAATTTATTATTATTATTATTATTATTTTTATCAACAGTAACATTACTTTTACAGATCAAAAAATCCTCTATATTATCAGCTTTTCCTACATATTTTACTTTCCTAATACTTCTTCACAGTACTGATACACCATGTTGGCTTTTAATCTTTCCAGCATCCTCTAGGACACTTTACTAAGCAACCATATAGGAAAGTTTACCATGTTAATTGAAAAAATATGTAGCAGTGGTGTGACCAGTCTCAAGATTTTTCTAATTCTTAAAGACACTAAATCATCTTCCTTATTATTATTCTTGTTTTCTGTGAATTTTTATGTTACTGTGATCTGCAAAAAAAGCTGCAAAAAAATGCACAAAGTAGTTAATCAGAAAAATGTATATGATGTTGGCAGCAGGTGTGGTAGTCAAGAGAGAGTTGTATTTATAAGACAAGAAATTGGGCAGAGTATTTTCTAAGCAGAGCATTCTCTGTATCAATCACAACATTTCTCTGCTTTCACATTCCCCACCGCTTTGCTTGTAATTTGGACACCAATTATTGATTTCAAATTTATTCTCCAAATAATCAAGTCATTGAATCTAGGTATTTCCATAGACAAAACTTGCTTCCTACTGGAGCAAGTGCTAACGTCTTCACCCACCTCCCATGGCATCATGAGAGAGTAAGACGATCACGGGACTGGAGTATCTCTCCTATGCAGACAGGCTGAGAGAGTTGGGTCTTCTCAGCCTGAAGAAGAGAAGGCTCCAGGGAGCCCCTTTTTTTGCCTTTAAGTGCTTAAAGGGTACCTGTTAAAAAGATGGGAATACTCTTTTTTCCAGGCCCTGTTGCGACAGGACAAGGGGGAATGATTTCAAACTAAATGAGGGGAGATTTAGACTAGATATAAGGCAGATTTTTTTCCAGTGAGGGTGGTGATACACTGGACTAGGTTGTCTAGAGAAGTTGTGGATGTCCCATTCCTGGATGTGTTCAAGGGTAGGTTAGATAGGGCTTAGAGCCACTTGGTCTAGTGGAAGGTATCCCTGCCCGTGGCAGGTGAGCTGGAACAAGATGATATTTAAGGTCCCTTCCAACACAAACCATTCTATGATTCTGTGCAGCTGTGGTCAAAACTTAGCCCCTCACTGAAAAATGATTATTGTCAACTGCCACGGTAGAAGTATGTTTAGAAAAAATCAGTTGAGTGTATGAATAGATATTTGAGTAGAGAAGCTTCTCTTTGTCCAAAATAGCAGACAATTTGAAAATCACATTTTTTTTAGGGAGATAGATGTAGGACCAGCTGATAAAATTGTTACTGATCATCTAATTTTAACAGAGCTCCTAAGTTTAGCAGGAATCTCCTTTTGTGTTTGCAGTTCTTTTTTTAGCTGGGGCAGAACCTCTTTAACATCCTCTGTCATTCCCACGGGCATAATAAAATGAAAACCAGATGCTACAAGACTTGATCAGATTATCTAAATGGCACCATCCTTCTGATCAAATGTCATTTTTTCTTTCTCACAGCTGGGCAAGGCTTTCTGTTCAGCACTGCAAAACTATGCTGAAAAGGAGCAAAATATTCATGCAGCTCATACTTATTATGTCCGTAAACAGAATGGTGGTAAATGCTTACAGGATGTACACCTGAATAAAACTTTCATAAAGAAAAAATAAAATCATTGCTTCTTAGCAGTTTGCAGTTAACTGAATCAGTTTATCTAACATATTACTCGTTCCACTGGGCATGTGATCCTTAACCCTAGATCCAACCCCAACCCCATCCTCTATAGTTAGAGTAGTCTTAACATTTATCAAGTTGCTTTGGTCCTCACCCAGGCAAATTTTTAATATTTCCACAGATGAGTATTTCACAAACTCTCTGAGCAACCTGTTGCAATGTTTAACTATCTTCACAGTGAATTTTTTTTTCCTTTCATTTAATTGTAATTTCTAACATTGTAACTTGTGTCTGTTGTTTCTTGCTCTACCGCTGCGATCTGCCTATCACTAAATCTTGAAACAATGTGGTGAAATGTGTTAAATTCATTGCAAGAAAATCAAATTCCTAATAGTCAAAATTTTGTACAAAATACTGTCTTTCTGTATCTCATGGGATTTTTGAAAAGAGGAGGAGAAATGTAAGAAAACCTTCTTCCCTCCTCCCGCCAATGTACTAGAATCAACACATGCAAGTGATTCAAATGTGCTGAAAATGGTGAAAGGGATGTAGAAGTATTTGAACCAACAGGAGCAGTTAAACAAAAAGATGATGTAAATAATAGCAAAGTTGATTGAATAAGCAGAGTTACTGCTAGGTAATTAAAATTTTGTAGTAGATATATGTCCTAGTTCTCTTGAGAGTGTATCCTTTGTCTGTATGTGAATACACTCTCTCGAAAGTTAAAGTTCTTAAAATAGTGTGATTTTGATTGATGGTTCTCTGATTACCAGCTAACCAGAAGGCATCTTGAGGTTTTCATCTTAATATCTCTGATTGCCATTTTGAGGAGACTTATTTGCTGCTTTCAGATCATTATACCATATTTACAATTATATTTGCATTATCATCGTCACTTGTAAAACTAGTTTAGAAAACATGTTGGATTTTTTGTGTGGTTTGTAGTCGCAGCATTATTTGCTGCTCCTGTATCAATGAGCTCATTGCCATCTTAAATGTCAAAAGTGGAATTCTAATATTATGTCTATTGCACAAAATCTCTTAAGAGCTTTCGCATAAATAACTACTGCTTTATTGTGTCTAGCCACAAAGCATTGAATAATTTAATGACAGGCTGATTTTTTTACAGTCATTAAAGTATTATTATCTTCTGCCATCTGCCTGTATCTTGATGATTTTTCACTTGAACATTTCAGTAGATAAGGAAAATCTCAAATGTTCCTTAGAAAAGCTGCACCAGTGGCATTACTTGCAGTATCAGAAACATCAGTAAAGGACCCAGTGCTCTTTGAATTGTGCCGAAAACTGCAGCAAATGGCAGAGGAGATTGACTCTCTGAATGGAATTTTTTAAAAGCTTTATTCATGGGACATTAAGATGATTTCCTGTGATTCTTGCTTGAGTTTCATGACTTGGCATCATAATGGCTTATAACAAAATGAGTAATCCCCTCACAAATACCTCATGATGAAATAATGTTTCCCATTATTTTACACAGACAGTCAACTGCTGAGAGACTGGGCTCAAATTTTAGTTAGAAAGAAGGAAAGTGAGAGTGTGTGTTTCAGAGTATGGACATCAATTAGTTCTCTTTTTCTCTTTTCTTAAACTAAACTGTTGTCTGAGACCTAATTGGTTGTGTATGCATTAAAAATGTTTCTATCTGGTGCCAAAAACCATAAAATCCACACAAATTGTTGTTAATGCACTTCATTTTAATTTTGTTTCTGCCTTGATCATCAAGATATTCCCCAGTGGAAGCACACAATCATTACTTTCCCAGAGTGTTTTTTACTCTGTACAAACCTGTAGTTACTGAGCAGAGTTTCTCCTTCTTGCCTGAGCCTCACAAGACACCTCATAAGCAAAGCCTATGGGTGGAGCTGTAGTTTTCAAGGACATGGTGCCATTGGATGACAGTTTTCAGAAGCAGTTTGATGTATGTCAAGGTTTGGGTTCAGGGAAATCCCTAGACCTAAAAGAGATGCTCTCTGTTAACTCCCTCCTACCCCAAAAGGGAAGAGAAAGAGGATAAGGGTTGGGAAACCCTTGGGAAACCTATGGGTTGGGAAAGAAAAATAGAACAGCTTTAATAAAAACAGTAATAATAAAATGGAATATAAACAAATATATACTAAATCACTTGTATGGAACCCAGCCCCCTCTGCTTGCAATTCCATCACTGTCATCACTGATACTGTGGAGAAGAAGTTCCAGACTGAATTCAATTACAGATGGGAACCAGGTTCAGGAGATTGATTCTAGTACTGGATTCTGGAACACACAGATTGGAATTGAAGACAGAATGGACAGACTCTTCCTTGGACACCAGCCATTGGAGAAGAACTTGACTCTTGTGATCCATCATCTTTATCCTGAATGTGCAGTACAGGGGATAGAATCCCTTGCTGGTCAGTTCAGTGTCACCTGTCCTGGCCGCTCCTCACTGCACGTGTGGCTCTTCGCTTTCTGCACCCCCAACGTGGTGCACAAGATCCAGCAGCAGCCTTGGTCTGCACACCAATCCTTGGTAGTAACTCTAAATATTTGGCATTATTGCTGCTGGAAGCAGAAATTGCCTGTGAAAGCATAATGTTAACTTCAGACAGTGCAGTTTGTTAGAAGAGACAGCTGAAAAGTAAAATCACTGAACAGAGTTAGTTCTCTTCTTACTCAAACCAAGACAGAGTGACATGACACTTTTTACTTATATACCTCTGCATACTTTTATATGATACATGCAAAGAACGACTGGAGTTAGCATAGTGATGTTTTTTATTTTGCATCAAATTTTAAGTATATCTGCACCCTAAGTGTACTCTAGATATTCCAAGTATAACCTGCAATGTATTTACTATTTGCTCTTGGGAGAAAATGGTGGAGAAAGGACAGTTTGTGCACCAAGGTTTTTCCGATTGTACACTGTCTTGGTAAACCAATGGTTCTCAGTGTCTATCTTCCTCTAAGATTATATATCATGTGCTGTTTTAGTAGAACTACATTTCTTTGGGTTATTGCTTAATTATGGTTACTTAAAAGATAATTACTGCCAAAACTGAACAGAATTTGACAGATCAAATGAAATATATTCTGGATATAGAGTTCATGCTGCTGCTTGTAGCTAGAAGGGACTACATTGTGCAATGCTGTCTTATATCAAATACGAGTTTTTAACTTCTAGCTATATTAAAGACATTTGTCTATTAATACCATATCTATACATAAAACTGTACAGTAAAATGTTTTATAGGCACAAAAATTGAAACTTAAAAACTGGCTTAGAAACGTGCTCTTTGCATTTACAAAGTATACAAAAAAAGGTCACTAATCCCATTCGGAAGGGATGCATCACATTTTATGGTACAGAGTATCACCATTTAGTAGACTACATTTTGCATGCTAGACTGAAGATTTATATTGTGATTATCTGGTGTAACTTAACTACCATCACCTAATATTTTATAACTCAGTACTCATATAAAATTACTCCAAGCATCACTTTTGTCAGAGAACTCTAAGAAAGTTCTCGTCTCTTAAAAAACACAGTTATATAAGAAAATAGGCCAGAGCCATACTCTGGACAAGAGGCCAAATAATGTATCTTGGCTCATGTTCACAGGAGCAAAAGGAATGACTGTGCTTAAAGTTTGTGCTGGGAACAGTCACTGTCAGATCACCCCAACAGTGCTTTTCTCAGCATAATTTACATGTGTGTTTCATTAAATTTTTAACACTGTCAACTGATTATGGGACATCATGGTGCTTGACATTGTATGAAACACAGGAGGAGCCAATTCCTGCTCTTTTCTTCATTCTGAGGGTGGTGAGGCAGTGGAACAGGTTGCCTAGGGAAGTTGTGGATGCTCCATCACTGGATATGTTGAAGGTCTGATTGGATGGGGCTTTGAGCAATTTCATCTAGTGGGAGATGTCCTTGCGTGTGGCAAGGGGGGTGTGATCTGTTTTTTTTGTTTTTTTTTTTAACTTTTATCATATGTCATTTCACTTGTGTTTATCAGACATGTCATGCAAACATGCTCTAAGAAAAGGAGGATCTAATTTTCTCTGGAGATTTTGTGAGTCTTGCTTTACAGCAAAGGAAAAAAAGTACTTCAGAGTTTTTCAAAGTAATACTCTCATGCCTCATAATCCAACAGGCTGAGTTTACTTACAGGAGGGTTTTTGTCATTTTTTTTTGTTTGTTTTTGTTTTATTGGGCTTTTTTTGTTTGTTTTGTTCCATTTTTTTTTTTCTTTATTTTTGTTTTGTTTCTGTTTTTTTTTTGTTTTTGTTTTTGTTTTTTTGTTTGTTTTTAAATGGGAGAAATAAGCAGGTATAAACCTGGAGCAGGATATTTTGGACATACATCTAAGTATGAGGTACTGACATTGCCTTTCTTCTGTGCTTTTTGGATGCTTTTAGTATACATATCTGAATACATGCATATAGAGATCTTTTAACACAACTGTAGAAATAAACTGAGCACTGTCTCTGGGTTTTAAAACATGGTCTGCATAGATGGAACACTGGGTACTGCTACTTTCCTTTATGATCTCCCTTTAGCTTATTTCTAAAGAAGGCATAAGCAATGGTGAAACTCCAGCAAACACAACTACAGATTAAAAAAAAAAAAAAATGTAATAGTTGTAAATTGGAAAAGCAACTGAAATTTATTTTCTTCAGTTTATTAATCTCTCTATTTGTCAGAATTAGTTTTCAAGAAATTATGAATGTTAATGCTCAGATCCTATTAATGGATAGAGAACACTGTATTAACATTGATAATTGGTTCCAATTATTTGGCTATCTGCATGAGCAGGGGTATGAGGTATGAGTTTGCCATTGCTCTATTTAATGTGAGGAGCTCAACTCTTTCCTGAAAATTTTTCACAAAATTTAGCTCCATAAAAAAAATAAAAAGTAAAACGGGAGAGAGTTTGTCTTCAGAATTCCATGAGCTATGTATATGAGGTCATAAGTCCATATTATTATGTCCATATTAACTTAATCGAAGAAGTGGAATTTTTCTTTTTCTTCTCATTCAATATCCCACAAACTTTTCAGAGATGTAGGTAAACAATGTTCCTACTTTTCACCAGTGTTAAGGAATCCCACGTTTCTTCAAAGACTATAGGATGCTGTGAATAGAAAAGTAATTTCTGTTTTCCTCCATCCTTAAAGTGCCCACAAGTCTTGGGAAAATCTGGTCAAAGAAATTGAAAAATTCTTGGATAAAGCAAGATAAAGTAAATTAAATGGAGGCTGCCAGTGTAGATGAGCTGTAGCCATATTTCAAGCTTTCAATTAGGCACCATACTGAACAACAAGAACCATATTATCTACTGATTGACATTTTATGAAACAATATTATATATCTACAAAAAAATTAATTACACTTATATATACAAGCCAACATTATACTTACACTATACTAACATTACACAGTACTTCAGAGAACAGTAAGCTGGCTGTTGGTACACCAGGAACTTTCTGTACAGTTTCTCAAAGTACTGTCTGTACAGTGTCTTTATCTGAGAAGATAAGTTTATCTTTAAAGCCTGGCAATTAGCAGCAGCTATTAGACAATCTTCATCTTTGGTTTTCAATTAAAGAACAATAGACATCTAATAGTGGTGTTCATTTTCATCTGGTAGTGGTATTCATCTAAATGATATCTTAGTGGAATTAGTATTAAGCGAAAACCAAGTTAGAACTCAAGTAATGAGCTCTGAGTTCAATATTACAGGCCTGTGTATATTATTAAAGTCTAAAAATACTACAGCTTAATATTCAGAAAAGCAAACACAAGAAATTCTTTTGCCATATCATTTTAGAAAATTGATAGAAAGATTATATTTTCAGTGAAAATTCTAAATAAAAGGCTGATTGGATTTTAGTTTCCAAAACGTATTTTCTTGGGGGAAAAAAAAAAAAAAAAAGGTTTATGTTTTTAACCTTTTTTTGTTTAGTAGCATTAGAACTTAAACTTTAAAACTAGTAATCTTTCTTTTCCACCCATTCCTCCCTTCACTCAAAAAAAGTAGGTGAAAATAAGTTTTGCAGAGTTCCATTAGGAAGAAAGTTGATTGTGGTTTATATATCATTTAAAGTTTTAAATTCAGTCTGTAATAAGAAAAAATCTGTGAAGAAGGTGTTTTGTTTAGTAAAACACAGTAATATCCCATCCAAAGTATGACTCATTGAAAACGACACTAGCAATCCTAAAAATAAATATTTTCCTATTCATATTTTACATTATAAATCTAAATGACTAGGTGTATTTTGCGAGGGTGTAGTCCATTTAAGTGACTTCAAACCACTGTTTTAAAGATGAGTATGGCTGAGGCTCAGAATCTACCACTTTTCCTCTGATGGGAATATGAGTCTTTTATTCTGCAGTGACTAAATATGGGATGCTCTTGCAACTAGCATAGACAGGGAAAGATCAATGGATATTTTTCACCAATCTCCAATGACCTGCTGAAAGGAAAGGAGAAAATTGTTTCCTTTATGGCTACACCTGTTCCTGTGTTGCTGAAATGAGCAAATATCCACTGATAGCCATAAGCTTTGCAGCTGTACACTGCAACAGGTGGTGGTGACCGCAGAGATTCTTGAGATTTATACATTTTGTGATAGAAAAAAAGATTTTTTTTGAGGGAGAGAGACTAGTCTAGCTTTTTTCCTTCTCCATTTTAGTCTATATTACTTACACAGCATTCTTTATAAAATGTTATCTCTTTGCCTCACTTACTTTTCCACATTGAATTTTCATGACTGAACAGTAACAGTGGAAACAAATGTCTTCATGACAACAGGAAGAATGTAGTATGAGCAAGTTAAAATTACTAAAGTTCAATTAAAATAAGGATAATTTGTACTTCTCCATTTGCAAGTAGAAAAGTAGCAAAAATCCTATGCAAACTTAGTGAAGAAAGGTTATCTGATAACTATTGTGGGTTTCTATATCCTATAATAAAAGTTTTCATATTACAGCCTGATGCAATTTTTTTGTTACAACTTAACAAGTGTACTTTTCAGTACTAAAAATTCCAAGTGTAATTTTCTAGCAAAAAAAAAAACCCAAATAGTAACACAATTTCAAGAGTAAACAGTTTCATATAGTATTTTGTTTTAACTGTAATGCTATTCTCATAATATAATTCATCTATAGCTTATATTGTTTGGGTTGAGACACTTGAGACTGTTCAGATTGGAGAAGAGAAGGCTCCAGGGAGACCTATTTTGTCCTTTCAGTACTTGAATGAGCCTACAAGAAAGCTGGGGAGACACTATTTACAAGGACTTGCAGTGATAGGACAAGGTCTAATGGTTTTAATCTGAAAGAGGGTAGATTTAGACTAGACATCAGGAAGAAATTCTTAACTATGAGGGTGGTGAGACACTGGAACAGATTACCCAGGAAAGCTGTGGATGCTCCATCACTGGAAGAGTTCGAGACCAGGTTGGATGTGGCTTTGAGCAACTTGGTCTAGTGATATGTGCCCCTGCCTGTGGCAGGGGGGTGGAATTGGATGATCTTTAATGTCCCTTCCACCTCAAATAATTCTACAGTTCTATAGGTTTCCTCCAATCACTATTTGCTGCTAAACTACTTTTTTTTTAACATAATCAAAGAAGCTGGTATTTAAATTAATTCAGTAAAATACTATTCTTTGCTCTTTCTGATGTTAATTATTTCTGGAAAACATATGTTAGATATATTAGGTTAAAATTAGATTCCTCTCAAAGTTTATTGCTTATTACAGTAAATTTCTTAATTTATTTCAGGAATCTCTTCTACCACAGACATATGTATAGCTGGCTTTCTCATATTCGTATATGCTCTCTCTACACTCTGTCAGTAGTAGATCAGTTGTGACAATTAAAAAACATCAGAATACGTTTTCATAGCATAAATATAAGCAATTGTGTCACCGCTCTTAAACACATGTATCTATAATGCATTTAAGCAATACAGCGATTGCAGCTTTCCTTTCCCTTTGCAGCATCCCGACGTTCACAAGACTGAGCAGTGACCTTGGTGTACACAGCAGCAAGTATAAGCCAGAGCCTTTCTGCACATATCAGTCCTTGGTAGTAACTGTAACCATGGAGTGTTACCACTGCTGCAAGCAGAGACCGTCTGCAAAAATCCGCTGTTAACTTCAGACAGCGCAGTTAGAAGAGACTGGAGAATTAGTTCTGTTCTAGCTCAAATGAGGACACATGCATAATAAAACCGTATTGTAATCAAACAGCAGTTAGCATTTCTTCATGAAAGAAAGTAAGGACTTTCAAGTAAGAAGGAGGTTGGCTGTCCTGTAGATGCTTAATTTGGGCTAGAAATATGTAACAGCCTCCATTAGCTTGTCAACTGCACGGTAGAGGTAGACCTATTGCATCTGTACTTTTTATCTTGCCAGCAATTTCACTGACAGTCAGTGTTATGTTTGTTAGGGTGTAGAACCAGCTACTTGGTCTATTTTCCAGTGCTAATTATCTTACGCTGTTCTGATGTCTTGCTGATAAAGATTTGGCAAGTGATTCCCACAGGAAGGACACCAAAGAGATTCATTTGCAAAGATCAATATTAGCGAGGAGGACACAATAAAAAAGGTTCCTTCTCAATGAATCAAGGAATTGCACATGCCAAACCTAGGAAAGAATAATATACATTTTGCCTCCCCCCCCCTTTTTTTTTCTCCCTCTTTATTTCATCACAGGCTTCTGAAAGAGAGAATCTGCAATAGGTTTAATTTCCAAGTTTCCTCCCAAACACAGGAAACTCACAGCGGAAGACTACAAGAGTGGAAAGAAAAACTCTTCGCTAAACTCCAGGAGCTGAAAAAAAGTGAAACAAAATCTTCGGTAAGGAGCTGGACGGACAGCTTGTGTTTTTGTCTGAGGTCCTGTTCAGAAAAGAGTTGCCACCAGCAGTCTGAGACAGCTGTTGATGCAGATTTCTTCCTCCAGGCACATTTAGGCTGAGTGCCCAGAGGACTGAAGAAAGACAAGCCAGGATCTCTGGAAACATCTGCTTTTGACATGAAAGGACCATGATGATCTGGAGACAGAAAAAAGTATGTGCATGGAGCGTCTGCTGGGGAGAGAGCTTGGCAAGAGGATGTGGTGAAGAGAGTTGTGTCATTTTGGCCTTGCAGATTCTTCTTGTCTATACAGTTGTTTGTCGTTTGTTTGTCTTGTTTTTTTTTGTTTGTTTTTTTTTGATTGAGAGTTGATTAATTTGATTATTTTGTATTTTATGCTAGAATTATGAAATAGTTTACTGGATGGAAATATTTTGATTTCTTTGAAATGAGAGTGACAGAAAACTGTCTTGTTCACTTCTTTGCAATTGAGAAAGGTAGCATCTTCATGTATATTGTGCTTCACAACAAGAAAATTTCTTACAGGTACTGAGAGGAGGGTGTTCACTTGCAGATGAACTATGCCTCCCCATTTAGGTTCACTGTTCATTCATTCTACTATTTAGAACACATATTAGTCTGAGATGATGTTTTGTGATGTCTCAGACCTTATTTAAATGATCTCTGTGTGTTTCCTTGTTGAGACTGTTGTACTCAAAAATAAAACATAGTTTGTAACAGGCAAGGTTCAGGGGAGAGGATCTGTTTTGAATGGTTATTGTTCTCAGTTCTGTGGTCAGAAAGTACAGCATATGCCAATGTTTTGTTAGCCTGGAGTCTCTGAGGCAATGGAATTTTCTTGGGATGGGAGAGGGAAGAAGAGGATGATTGACTTAAGGTGGAAAAGGAAATCATATTTGTATCAGGTTTGGACAAAAGCAAGTTGCAGAATGAGCAGCTCTCATAAAGGAAGGGTTTTAACATTTCTCTTAATGCTGTCATGGGCCCTGAAGATAGTCCATATTCCACTTATCAGGGGAGATTGTAACAGTTCCAGAAACTACATGAAGAAAAGCCTCTGATGTTTTCAGTAATGCACTTGCTTCCAATCACAAACGACAGTACATGCTAGGTGGCATGGCCCATTCCTGTTTTGAAGATTTCTGTGGTAGACTTCCTCAGGAAAAACAAGGCAGGTTTCTTAGCAAGACTACATGCTGCAATGAGTATGGTCTTGATGGAACAGAGTACGAGAATTTCAGGCCAGATCCTAGCACGTGTTGTCAATGCTCTTCAACCAGAATTGCTGCTCATGGCTTCAGTGCAGAATGTGTGGCTTACCAGGAGGAGAAATTGTAGGATTTGGTGCCTCCTTTTGCATCAAAACAGCCAGGAATAGTAAGTGCACTGCAGAATAGGTGATCTAGGTCTACATCCCAAATTCTATAATTGCACACAGATGTGCAGTGTAATTGATACACTTGAATTCACTGCCACAATATTTATGAATAAAAAGTACAAGCCAGTGACTTGGGTTGGTGACCTTG
>VWZK01000737.1:0-59209 GCA_013396935.1 Baryphthengus martii | reverse complement strand
CTGAACATGAGCCAGCAGTGCACCCAGGTGGCACAGAAGGCCAATGGGATCTTGGCTTGTATCAGTAACAGTGTGGCCAGCAGGAGTAGGGATGTAATTCTCCCCCAGTACTCAGCATTGCTGAGGTGTCACCTGGAGTACTGTGTGCAGTTCTGGGCCCCTCACTTCAAGAAGGATACTGAGGTGCTGGAGCTGGTCCGGAAGAGAGCGACGAGGCTGGGGAAGGGACTGGAGGGAAAGTCTTAGGAGGAGAGGTTGAGGGAGCTGGGGTTGTTCAGCTTGGAGAAGAGGAGACTCAGGGGAGACCTCATCACTCCCTACAACTCCCTGAAAGGAAGTTGTAGACAGATAGGGGTCGGGCTCTTCTCCCAGGAAATTAGGGACAGGACAAGAGGCCGTGGCCTGAAGCTGCGTCAGGGGAGGTTTAGGTTAGATATCAGGAAGCACTTCCTCACGGGAAGGGTCATTAGGCGCTGGAATGGACTGCCCAGGGAGGTGGTGGAGTCGCCGTCCCTGGAGGTGTTTGAGGATGTGGCACTTAGTGACGTGGTCTAGCTAGGGGTTGTAGCATTGGGTCATAGGCTGGACTTGATGATCTCAGAGGTCTATTCCAGCCTCAACAATTCTGTGATTCTGTGAAAACAGATGCACTTCCATGAAAGACCTGCCTTCAAAGAAATCTCATTGTTACTGCTCTCTGTTTTCTCTGCCTCCCCCTCTGCTCTCCATACTTTTAAATGCTTCAGAAACATCAACATGTGACACCCATGGCCCAAATATACCTCCAGGATCAGGCACTACCACAAAACAAAGCTTAGAGGTCTAGTTTCTCAATCCCAAACACATTTAGATGCTGAAAAAGGCACAGCGGTGTTTGTGATGGCTGGTGCAGAGGCAGCTCTGGATACAGTCCAGTACAATTCTAGGCAGCTCAGGAGCTTTAATGACAAATAGCTGAGGTGTTAATGTTACTAGGATTTAAATGGGTTTTGTGGACCATACAAATCAGGCTTAGGTACCTAAATTTTACACCCATATTTCTGTGGACTTGGACCTACTATACTAGTGAAAGACCTGCCTGCATGGTAACCAGTGTACTGAAAGTGGCCAAATCGTTCTAACAAAGGGTACATAACAGAGTCCTTGTGGAACAGAGAAAAATCTGTATCCTACTGAATAACATGAATACATAGAATAAATACATCTGACTGAAACTTTGTCAATTTTTTAGAAAATAAGCCAGTCAAATGCAGATTGGGAGAGATTCTTATGATGGTTTGCAGAGTTTCCTACAGGGGCCAGTGTTTTTTGACAGTTCCATCAACAAGCTGGTCGTGAATGCAAAACATGGCAAATAAATTGGTGTATGATGTAAAGGCTGATGGAGTTGTAAAAAACAATAAGGAGGAGCCAACGGTGTAGCACTCAGTAGGTGGGATCTACTCAAAAGGCAGTTGGGTAGTGTTGAAGAAGGGCCAGGTTGTGGCATTTAGGAGCAACAAACACAAGGTATGCCTGTCACATGGGACATCATAACCCCAGCAAGTAGTGCTTCTGGAAAGGACTGGGGTTAGAACTGACAAAAAGCTCCACATGGGTTGTTAGTGAGATGTGAAGAAACAGGCCTTGGTGATACAGAGATGCGGGCAGAAGAGAGAGGAATGATCTTCATCCCTGTATAGGTTATTGAAAGCGTTATGAAAACTATTTATGTGAAAAAACTGACTGATTGTGAAGGAATTCAGGACCTCAGCCTGCAAATTTATTAAAAAAAAACAGAGTTGTGTCTTGCTTACACAACTTTTATATCATCATAAGGCAAAAGCAGCAGTCTTGAAAGACTCTTTAGTCTATCAGAGAAAGGTTTAACAAATAATCCTAGCTGGAAGCAAAAATCAGACAACTTCTCATGATAAATGCGGCACATTTGCTTGTCTGAGGGATTGATCAGCAAAGACACCATAAAGGGAAGTGGTGGGGTCTACAATTCTTTGATTCTTTAAAACTGAAGTCCTTCTGGAAGATTTAGTCAAATAAATGTTATAGGACTCCATGTGCAAATAAAATAAAACGTAGTGGTCCATGTCATATACAATTATTCTTATTAAATGGCCTGATAGAACTTTCTGGCTTTAAAAGTCAATGAATTAACTACTCTCAGAGTCCCAAAGTGTCTTACTTAATTATGCTCAGAGAGGAAGCCCACTGCCTTGCAGTTGTAGTCATTATCATGGTCATCTTGTGAGGTGGATTGAAAACTGGCTCACAACAGGGTTCAGAGGGTTGTGATCAGCAATACAGAGTCAAGTTGGAGGCCTGTGGCCAGTGGTGTTCCCCAGGGATCAGTACTGGGTCCAATTTTGTTCAATATCTTCATCAACAACCTGGATGAGGGGATAGAGTATCCTCTCAGCAAGTTCGCTGATGATACGAAACTGGGAGGGGTGGCAGACTCACCAGAAGGCTGTGCTGCTGTCCAACGAGATCTGGACAGGCTAGAGAGCTGGGCAAAGATGAACCTCATGAAGTTCAATAAGGACAAGTGTAGAGTCCTGCATCTGGGGAGGAATAACACCAGGCACCAGTACAGATTAAGGGATGTCCTGCTGGAAAGCAGCTCCATGGAGAAAGACTTTGGAGTCCTAGTGGATAGTTAGTTGTCCCTGGGACAGCAATGTGCCCTTGTAGCCAAAAGGGCCAATGGTCTCCTGGGGTGCAGTAAGAAAACTGTCCAGCAGGTCTAGGGAGGTTCTCCTCCCCCTCTACTCTGCCCTGGTGAGACCATACCTGGAATACTGTACCCAGTTTTGGGATCCCTAATTCAAAAGAGACAGGGATCTACTGGAAAGAGTTCAATGGAGAGTAACGGGGATGATTAAAGGACCTGAACATCTCTCCCATGACGAAAGGCTGAGAGAACTGGGACTGTTTAGTCTGGAGAAGAGAAGGCAGAGAATGGATCTTACTAATATCTATAAATATCTAAGGTGTGGGTGTCAAGTGGAAGGGGCCAGTCTCTTTCCTGTGGTGCCCAGTAATAGGACAAGAAGTAATGGGTATAAGTTAGAACACAGGACGTTCCACCTCAACATGAGGAGAAACTTCTTTACTGTGAGGGTAACAGAGCCTGGAACAGGCTGCCCAGAGAGGTTGCAGAGTCTCCTTCTCCGGAGACTTTCAAAACCCATCTGGATGCATTCCTGTGTGGACTGCCCTAGGTGATCCTGCTCTGGCAGAGGGATTGGACTAGATGATCTCTAGAGGTCCCTTCCAACCCCTAACATTCTATGACTCTATGATTTCCTACTCTCTGTCTGTGTTCAAATGCAGAATGAGGTTTCTGAGATTTGCCTTCCTCTTGCTGGTGTGCAGGTCTGTGCTGGCCTCTTGCTCTAAGCAAGTTGCCTATCATAACGGAATGATTCTCTTTGGCTTTTGTGGAGTCCTTTTGTAATAATGAAAGAGACAAACACATCAGACATTGTACCACAAGCAGCAGGCAACTCAGAAGCTTTCCAGATCACCATTTGCACAAGAGAACAAGAATCAGTCTACCCTGATGCTAAAGCATATTTATTATTTCCTATTCAAAAGTTACTGTGAAGGCTTAAAGGAGCAAGGTGTTGTAATCAGATGGAAACTATGCCTAGTGCTTCTCATGCATTTTCCATCTTTCACCATGGAGTATGGCACCTGGCACTTGCACTGTTCAAGATTAGATGGATCAGCTGAGGAATGACTGAGGAGGAGAGGAGACTGAGGAGACAGCTCTGGAGATGGGGACCACTGTCTTCATGGCAGTATCTTCTTTTTGCCAGTCCTTTTCCCAATCCTTCTCACCTTTTTGAAGAGGAGACAAGCCTCCCTAGGGTCTTGAGATTTTGAGGTGTTTCGTGGCATTCGTTCATGTGACTTCAGCTTCCTGTGACTGCAGCTCTCAGTGCTGAGGTGGTCTGGGCAGGTGATCCTCATCTGCTCCCCTCAAAAAGGAGCTCTATCCACATCCAGGATGTGCTCCCCCTGCAGTATCAATGTTCAGATTGAAGTGACTCATTCATTTACTTTTCTGCAGCCTTAGACCCAGCTTGAAAAATGAACTTGCAGAACAGCTATAGGAAGACAAAAGAGAGGGGTGGGATTCTGGTAGTAGCTAATAGCTTCTTATGAGTGTCCTTCTTCCTTTGTCCAGGCTTTATCAGGCTGTTAATGAGTGTGACACCATGACTGCTGAGGACTCCACTGCAAGGATGAGCAACGATTCTTCCAACGTAACTACCCCAAAAGTCCCTGAAGGTGTTGCTGGTGCGCCCAATGAGGCAGCTCTGCTGGCCCTCATGGAGCGCACTGGATATAGCATGATCCAGGAGAATGGGCAACGCAAGTATGGTGGCCCTCCTCCGGGCTGGGAAGGCCTGCACCCTCCTCGGGGCTGTGAAGTCTTTGTGGGAAAAATCCCCCGTGATGTCTATGAAGATGAGCTTGTCCCTGTATTTGAGTCCGTTGGCCGCATCTACGAAATGCGCCTGATGATGGACTTCGATGGGAAGAACCGTGGTTATGCCTTTGTGATGTACACACAGAAGCATGAGGCAAAGCGTGCCGTCAGGGAGCTGAACAACTATGAAATCCGCCCTGGCAGGCTGCTGGGTGTGTGCTGCAGTGTGGATAACTGCCGGCTCTTCATTGGAGGCATTCCCAAGATGAAGAAGAGAGAGGAGATCCTGGAAGAGATTGCCAAGGTTACAGAAGGCGTGCTGGATGTCATCGTATATGCCAGCGCTGCAGATAAGATGAAGAACAGAGGCTTTGCCTTTGTGGAGTACGAGAGCCATCGAGCAGCAGCAATGGCCAGGAGGAAACTCATGCCAGGAAGGATTCAGCTGTGGGGACATCAAATTGCTGTTGACTGGGCAGAACCAGAGATAGATGTGGATGAAGATGTCATGGAGACTGTTAAAATCCTCTATGTGAGGAATTTAATGATTGAGACCACAGAGGACACCATTAAAAAGGTCTTTGGGCAGTTTAATCCTGGCTGTGTAGAGCGGGTGAAAAAAATACGTGATTACGCCTTTGTGCACTTTACAACCAGGGAAGACGCCATTCACGCCATGAACAACCTTAATGGTGTTGAACTAGAAGGCTCGTGTCTGGAGGTTACCTTGGCCAAGCCGGTAGACAAGGAACAATACACTCGCTACCAGAAAGCAGCAAAAGGAGGGGCTGCAGCAAGCCCCGAAGTAACTCAGCAACCTAATTATGTTTACTCTTGTGATCCATACACACTAGCGTATTATGGATATCCATATAATGCCTTGATCGGACCCAACAGAGATTACTTTGTGAAAGGTTAGTAAGCACAACTAGGGGATGTAATGGGCAGGTTTGATCTCAGGCTGTTGCGACCCAATGTCTGCCTGAGCCAAAGGATAGCTGGTGCTATGCACCTTTTTCTTAAATGCTCTTTTATAGGTCTTTTTTTTGCCATATTTCTGTTTCGCCTCATTGTAGTTTATACACTGTAGAGAGTGCATTTATCTATAAATTATTGCTAAAGTACAGGTTAGTATGAGGGAGGCATCAAAATACGGTTAAGAATGAGCTAATGAACTAAGCACAGGATGGGGAAGAGAGGGATCTGGCTTTTAGGAGTGCTGTACTAAGCCTGCGCAAGTCCAAGGACTCCAGCTTCTGATGTCTTCTTTCAAAAAGCTGGATACTAAGTATTAAAGATTGTGACAAAGTGCTCCCTTTGCCATCTCCTGGAGGTGTGGGTAAAGTGACTTGGTCAGCCAACGGGAGAGATGTCGGGGAAAGCCTCAGTTGGGACCTCTCCAGGTATCATTTACCCTCCATGTTAAAATGATAGTAGCACTGTGTCATTTATAAAGTCGTTTGAGAACTATGAGCGGAAGAAATCACATAAGTGAAAAATAATTGTTTTATTATGTATACTTTAATTAGTTATTGGTTACAGTCATTAAAAATTAACCAAAAATCAGTTATTCCTAAAAAAACCTAGCAGCTATAAGTGGTGCTATAGTAACAATTATCCTGTATTTACAGATGTTACAGTTTCCTGTAATTTAATCTGTATTTCCATATAACAGGCAGTTTAGTATGCATATATTCTTAAACCGCCCACATAAACCAAGAAATATTTTAAACCCTAGTTGATCAAGAATTTTAGCTTCTTCTCAAGTTCCAGATTTGTACTTACAATGAACTACAAAGGAGTTAACTGACAGTCTAAATATTCAATTAGGCCACTATAGAGTGCATTAATACCGCAGTGTCCAAAGTACTTTTGTAATGTGCATGGAGCCACTAAGAAAAATAAAGACAATATTTTTGGACCTGAGGTATGTTCACATTACTAATAAAACAGCAGGGAAAACTAATAACACTAGTAAAAGTACATGCAATGGTGAGACAAAGTTGGTTAGAGGCCTGGTACAACTTTGGGCTGTTTCTGCAGGGTCCAATCATGGCCAACTGAGAGGCTGGATCTCCTATGGAGGAGAGTTGAGAGCAGAAGCTGGTTCCTACTGCTCCTGGAGGAGCTCTTCTCTCTCTTCTGAGTGCATTATACCCATAATATTGGCCACAAGAGTATAAATAAGCAGTTAATGTATGGTCAGAAACATGAAGAGCAAAACTTGCGTAGGCTTACTGGATGCTTCTAAGGCCAAACTCTTCTGTTTTCCTAAGGAAGGTCATTAAGACTCAGATCAGATTAACTTCAGTAACCTCATTTCTAAGCACATGCCTCCCAGTCTCAGCCTGGGACCATTTGTGCTCCCCATGGGGCTGTCACTCTCCGTTATTCACCATACTCTTCTATGTTGTTACCATAAGCAGGCAGCATACGAGGCAGAGGACGAGGTGCAGCAGGTAACAGAGCCCCAGGCCCTAGGGGCTCCTACCTGGGGGGATACTCCGCTGGCCGTGGCATCTACAGCAGGTACCATGAAGGCAAAGGAAAACAGCAAGAGAAAGGATATGAGCTGGTACCCAACCTGGAGTTACCTGCGGTCAATCCAGTGGCCATTAAGCCTGGTGCAGGTTAGTATGTGCAATCAGGTGAGGAAAGCAGAGGTGGTGGGAGAGCCGCTGCACCAAACCCCATGTCAGGCATACAGAGATCTCTCCAGGGCCAGCCCACAGCTATAAGCAGTGGGAACTGCCTCAGGATCAGGGCTCAGCACTCCCTTGTGACAGATGCCTCCTGGTCCTGTCTGGGCTTTCTGAAAACAAGAGGCACACAGTAGGATAGGGGACATGAACATCTAAGAGCTCTTCAGCCCAAAAAAAAAAGAGTTGAAGATGTACTCATCCCTCCTGTCCCCTTCTGTGTGTCCTCAGGAGGAAGCAGACTTTTCCTCTCCATCTAGTCATGTACACTAGAGCACAATATTCCTCTCTTTATCTTTATTCAATGCTAATTTCACCCAGGGAGATTCCCACCCCAGATTTCCAGTCAGGCTAGAGTTCTCCCCTGCTTAGTTCATATTTCTTTGGTGCTACAAGACCGAGAAAAGGACCTAGGGCAAGAAAGTTCCATTGCAGGAAAGTTCCTGGCTGAGGCGAGCTCCTCTGTCACCATCAGCAGCATGGGGATGGAGTAATGTAGGGAGTAATGGAGAGTGCTCTCATCATTGCTGGGCTGAGGGCAGCCAAACCAAGAGTGAGGGTAGGGATTGTCCCCTTCTACCACATCCTCAGCTGAGTACCCAGCCCTTCCCCTTCCCACGTGAACGAGATGAAGGCTGAAGTTGTGCAATTCCTCAAGATCCTGTTTGGAAAGACTTTTGTTTGGAAAAGCAGCCTGAGGAAGAAGGTCCTTGCAGGTAAAGGGGACAAGCCCCTCTCTCCAAGCAACCTGTAATTGCAGGACCTAAGCAGTGTTTAATAATAGAGCTGCAGTGATTTCCCAAAACATGTTCCACGTTAGTGGAAACTACAACTTGCATCTAATGAAGGCTGCAAAGAGTTCTTCATAACTGTTGGATGGGACAATGTGAAAAGAGGTCTCGAGACAAAGGAAGGCTGTTAAGATTAGAGCAATTTTCAGAGGCAGATTGGACTTTCTGAGAAAACTATCCACTCACAATCAGAAAATGTTATCGTTATGCATGTTTGTAAAGATACTATAGGAATTCCAGGTATTACTAAAGGCTGCTTGAAAAGTGGGCCTTGAAATACAAGCCTGTTAGTGGTGTCTGTAATTCATTCAGCTGCCAAACAAAAGCCTGAAGCTTTTGTTTTAAATGTGCACTTGAAGTATGTTGAGATTCAGATTTCTTTATCAGGTCTTCCCCTCTCATATGGTTCCAGCCTCTGAGCACAGAAGCACCCCATCTGTCTTCCCCAAACAGATCAGAAGATCTAGTAAGAGATACCACCTGCAAGACTTTACCTCTGTTATCCAAAGGGTATGACTCTGAAGGCACATTACCAGAACAGCGAAGTAGAGATGTACCAACTCTGCAAAGTTTCCTACCATTTAGAATAACCTTAAAGCTCATTTCTCTGCAAATGGTTAGAAGACGTCTAAGAGGCCACCCCAATGCCCCAGATGGCTGTTAATGCTTTTCTGCCAAATGCTTCAGAATGGAGCACAGGAGCTCTCTGCCTTTGCTTCCGTGAAAATGTATGCAGGTTATTTAAACCAGTGATAAGTTTAAGCTGTCTAGGTGGACTTAGTCTAGAAGGAGAACTGAAAAAGCTCATGGGTGGAGATCTCTGATTGAGGAAATAGTGGTAGTCCACTGGTGGTGGAAACACCTCTGTCTGAAAGGCAGCTGATCAGATCCCTTGTTGCGGTTTCCAGGATCAAAACAAGAGTACTTCCTGCTGGCACTCATCCTTCCTACAGGCAGAATTGCACTTCCACATTGAAAAGTTCTATCCCAGTGAAAGAAACCTATATGCATATTTGGCTTACTTACTGGCTGCACATCCCACAGATGCCAACATCACCTCTTAGATCATCATTTATTGATTAATCTCTTTTTCCTTGTGAATAATCCTGCTGCTGAAAGGCTCACAAGCAGAATGCAATGATGGAAATCATACTATCATAGAATCATTTGAGTTGGAGGGTAACTTTAAAGATCATCTAGTGCAACCCTCTTGTCATGGACAAGGACAGCTTCCACTAGACCAGATTGCTCAAAGCCCCATCCAACCTGACCTTGAACACTTCCAGGGAGGGGGTATCCAAAACTTCTGTGGGCAACTTGTTCCAGTGCCTCACCACCCTCATCATAGAGTATTCCTTCCTTATGTCCAGTCTAAATCTACCCTCTTTCAGTTTAAAACTGTTACCTCTTGACCTATTACTACAAGCCCTTCTAAAAAGTCTGTCTCCATCTTTCTTACAAGCTCCCTTTAAGTACTGACAGGCTGCAATAAAGTCTCCCCAGAGCCTTTTTCTCTCCAGGCTGAACAACCCCGACTCTCTCAGTCTTTCCTCATAGGAGAGCTGTTCCAGCCCTCTGATCATTTTTGTGGCTCTCATCTGGACCCACTCAAACAGATTCATGTCTGTCTTGTGCTGGGGACCCCAGAGCTGGATGTAGTATTCCAGGTGGGGTCTCAGCAGACGAGAGTACAGGGAGACAATCACCTCACCTGACCTGCTGGCCACGCTTCTTTTGTTGCAGCCCAGAAAGCCAGTGACTGGGTCATGTCCAATTATTGTCATTATTGAGAATGTTCAGCAAAGCACATTTTTTCCCCTAAGCAGTGCCACAAAGCTCCATTTTGGACCACGTACAAACTTACCATCTCTGAATGCCATCATTCTGACTGGAGCGTTTCCCCTTTGAAAAACCCTATCTGTAATTATTTTGCATGGTTGAATTTTGTCATGAAGGAAAATTCTCTAAAGACCAATTTCTTTTTTTTTGGTATCATTAAATAGATGTAGCAAAGGGATGGGATAAAACACATTCCACCAAGTTAGATCTGTGAAATGCACAATAGTAAATGAGCTGGTATTTCACAGTGTTGGCCAAAGGACGACGTATAGACTGGACTGGTTGCTGCCTGGAACTTCTGCAGTACAAACCACACCTTCCTGGAGTAACTCTGCCTATGGCAGCTACGTGTCCCTTGACCTCATCAGTTGGAGTGGGGACCCCACAGGGACAGTACATGCTCCCACTTGTCCCTGTGCCCTGGCCACACTCTTGGCCAGGGGGAAGGACAGTAGTGGTCAGAAGGGGCTGTGTAAATCCAGGTGAGAGCTCCTAGTCCCCAGCAGGGCTCTAGCCCTGGTATAGCTGTACCAGGAGCATGTGGGGAAATGCTGGGCAGAGCAGGCAGCACCAAGCTCATCAACCTCAGTGCTCCCACCTGTGGGGAGGGCAGAGGGGTCCCAGATCCCCTGCCTGCACATGGGGCTACCTGCTCTTCTGCAGCGTAGGAACTGCTGCAGGAGAGCACATGAAACCAGGAGGGAGAGCTCTTTGAGGTAAGGTCTGGAAACCCTCTCCAAACACATCTGATGTGTTGGGTCTCTCCTAGTGGCCATCCCTGCCATCGGAGCCCAGTACTCCATGTTTCAGCCTGCGCCGCCAGCCAAGATGATGGAAGATGGCAAAATCCACACCGTTGAGCACATCATCAACCCTATAGCCGTCCAGCAGGACCCAGCCAGTGCAGCAGCCGCTGCAGCAGCTGCAGCTGCAGCTGTAATACCAGCTGTCTCAACGCCTCCCCCATTCCAGGTGAGTTCAGCAGAAGTCAGGCTTCCATACATCCTGCTTCCTTCCCATACATCCTACTTCCCGTATGTCCTGCTCTGCATACCTAGGGTGAGGGGAAATCCTAGCCTCTTGCCCTGCTCCCATTCAGAAGATGCTGTCAAGGATGTTACAGTGCCCAGCAACCCTGTCGTTCATCTGACGTGTCTTAGACATCTGTAGTTTAGATAGCTGCTCTCCCTGCTATGGGGACTCAAATCTGGGAGGGAGAGAACAGCTTCCCATGATGGCATAACTCTCATTCAACTAGGCACACACTGCCTACCCTCCCATTATCACCTCCCCTTCTAGGGGGTTAGCAATTCAGCAAATATTACAGTATATTATAAATATTACATGATATTACAGTAATTGAAGCACTTTTTTTGAGGTCTGAAGACAATGTTTTCCTTCTAGGGCCGCCCCATCACACCAGTGTACACTATGGCTCCCAATGTGCAGCGGATCCCTGCCGCCGGGATTTATGGGACAAGTTACGTGCCATTCGCGGCGCCCGCCACGGCAACAGCGACAATAGCCACACTACAGAAGAACGCTGCTGCCGCCGCTGCTGCCGCTGCCGCTGCCTATGGGGGATATGCTGGCTACATTCCCCCAGCCTTCCCGGCCGCAACCATCCAGGTCCCCATCCATGACGTCTACCAGACGTACTGAGACTGTTGGCAGAGGAGGGCATCGGAGGAACACACACTGAAGGAACACTTTACTATTTATGAAGAAAGAACTGGCTGCGAAAGAGTAAACACTTGGGCTCAGTAAACTGATGCAGAAAGTGAAGAATGTCATAGAAAAACACGTTCAAAATATTTTCTACGCTTGAAGTTTTCACTAACTTTTTTAGGCTATTTTTAAAATGTAACACACCTGTATTCATACATTTCTAAAGGACCTCAGTGCATCCAGCCCACTGCTGACATGCATTTATACGCATCCAAGGGGGGTTGCATAGGGTCNTTTTTTTTTTTAGCAGTTATATTTTCCATATATTTGTGGTATGAAGGCTATTTTTTAGTAACTTCTGCACTCCAGAGATGTCTATTTTGTAGTGCCTTTAATAATATATCACCTATATATTAAAAAGTACATCTGAGCAGCTAGGGAAAGTTTTAACAATATATTTTGAAGAATATATTCAATATTTAAAGAATACATACCTTAGATATTTTTTTTTTAAGAAGAAAACAGCAAGTATCTTATTTAAAAAATTATACTGGAAAGTGCAATTTGAAAAATGTGCAAGACCTCTGCATTTTTGTGCTGGCATTAATACAATCTGCTTGTAACTAATATTGCCTGTTTGGGAGAAAGAGTTAAAACAAAGCCTCCTCACAGAAACTTCTTCACAGTGTGATTGGCAGGCTTGTGCTAAGTAAATGAAAGGCTCCGGGTTTTCCTTGACAACTGGATTTTCTATGTATTGAAGCTACTTATAATTGGAGCATGTGCAGAAACGAGTAGCTGATATTTCGCACAAGGCGTCTTGACTTAGATCTTCATCCAGTATAAAGCCTAGGCTCTTTTTCAATGTTTTTTATTTTATTCTTTGAAGTATATGTTGTAGTGACTTGAGAATGTGTGCTGCTGTTGGCAAGAGTAGGCGCGCTTTCGCCGAGAGGATGCGCAGCATTACTTATCCATTGCTCCATCATGTCCTATGAGAAATTTCTGAGGTACTAGGGGTGGTAGTGATACTGGAATTAGTGAAGTAGGGCTAACCTCCCTCCCAGCCTCTCTTCCACGTTTAATTGCCCTTCTCTGCCACTGGAGTTGTACATGCACATTAGAGGTGGGAGTGATTAGATCTGATGATTTTGAGACATAGAGCTTGTAAATATCTTTAATATACATTTTTAAAGTCATTTTATGCTGCAAATTTACATGGTTTGTGGTTTGCCACAAAACAAAAGCCTTTTATTGCAATGTTATAAAAAAAAATTGTTTTATTAAGAAGTAAATATATTATTGCAGTGTTTTGTGGCCTGTTTAAAGGCTTTCATTCAGTAGTGTGGTGAATGTAAAATACAGTAAAATGGTAAAGAAATATTTGTCCATTATATGAAGTGCATCAGCTCTGCAAACACCGCTCTGGTGACATGGGGTGAGAAGCAGGGAGTGAAGAAACAATGCTCCTTTACTTGTGGTGGTATAAGTACCAACAGAAGGGGTTTCTTATTGAGGAGAGTGTATTCTGACAAATGAACCACTTCCAGACCACATCCAATTCAGTTAAGTGACCTTTTAATGCACTTGTTTTCTTTGCCTCAAAATTGAGCAGTTAGTTTTTAGGTGCTCTTGCTCAGCCAAGCTGAGCTCTCTTTAACCCTGCTGACTCAGCAGCAAAAGCACTGTGAGGTTAACCATTAGGTCGGACTCTGCCCCTCTGTGCCCCTTCCTAAGAGACTTTTATTGTCTGTCCCTGTGCTTCTGAAAGCCATCCAGACCTTAGCCAGGAGGTCCCGCCCCTTTGTAGGGCAAGAGGAGGCAATTTGGGCAAAGCCCTGAGGGGGAAGTTCCCAACAGGGAGGTCGGTGCTGCCCCCTCCAGCTGAGGCCTTGTGCAGCTCAGCACTAAATTCTGCTGTGGGTCCATGGGCTCTCAACAAACAACCCTGGGAGTGGAAAAAGGCAGTCTAGTGGTTTGGGTCTCTGCTGGCCCTTTTCAGCCCCATGCCACAGCCGACCCACAGAGAAGGGAAAAATGGCAATGGTTCCCTTCCCACTCATCCTCTAGTCGCTGGCAGGACAAGGGTCCTGACACTTGCAGAGGTCACAGAGGGAGAGAGGAGCCACTGAGGGCAAACCCTGAGGCACCACAGGCGCCACGGGTGGGTGCTGCCCAAACCAGTGCAGGACCCAGGGACACAGGCAGGATGCAGGCAGGATGCAGGGACGCAGGCAGGACGTGGGGACACAGGGAGCCAGGTCATGCTGAGCCTCCCACCAATGCCTTTTACACTTGCTTCTAAACTATTTCATATACACTACTACTGAGGTAAGTCTGATAGCTTGGAATGTGAATATCTTTAGGTTAAGAACAAACTATTTAAAAAAGGAAAAATGCATATTAAAAAAAACAACACCCAAACTAGTGTGCCTTACTCTCAACAGAGCTGATATTTCAGGTGTTTTGTTGTATCTCTGTTCTCTGTACTGTCAGAAGCCTCTGAGTTTATTTAGTTCTTGCTCCATTTATGGTACATTTTTAGGATGTAGTGAATAAAGCATTGTTTAAAATTGGAGATGGTTATTTCATTGCAACATCCCACTGCCAGGTTTAACCACCCTGCCAAGGATGGGCTACCCTCTGAGCTGAGGAGACGGTACTTGAGGTAGGAGGGGAGTGGGGCACTGCAGCCTGCATCCCTGCAGGCTCCTGCAGGGAGGGGACATGCACTGTCTCACTGGCTCCCTTGTCCCACCACCTGCAGAGGACAGTGACCTTCCCAGCAGGCATACTGGGCATCTCCCCATTTCTCCAGCAGCCTCTGATCAGTCTATTTTTACATCTGGTTTAGACTCAGTGCCTGGATGTACATGGCTCTGAAGCTGCCACAGCCCCTGTGTGCTTTCCATCTACCTAGCATGCAAAACTACATGTTCTTGCTGCAGGGCAGAAGTGCTGTGGACTGGCACATAATTTTCATCTCAGCATGCTGCACTCTTCAAAGGCACAGAAATCTAAGCAGCCCCCTTGGAAGTATTTGCAGTCCTCCACAGTCCCAGCCCACTCAGAGAAAATTTGCTGCAAGTATCAAGTCTGGGGAGCAGTGTGAGCGAGCAGCAGTAAACTGAGGCAGAGTAAAGGCATGGGAGAGGTGCTGGCTGCCAAGGCAGGCGTTAATACGAGTGAATAATCCAAAAGAGAGGGAGACCAGAATAAATGCTGCATGAGCACCTATATCCCTCATAAGAAATCAAAAATGTCTGCAACTTCCTACCTCTAGCATTGTTTCTCACAATCCAATCAGGATGAGGTACTTCATACCAACACACCTTGGGTTTCCCACAGGATACTAATCATGAGAGGCTTCTCTAGTCTTTTCTTGTGCAAGGAAATGGAAAGAAAATACATTCATCATTTTTCTTGGTAGGATTTCAGTGTGGGGATAGAGTCATCTAATTCGGCCTGCCTTCCCTGTAGAAACGTTGCAGGTTTGGTTTCTGCTCTTCAGCCCGGTCACTTCCACTACCACTAGGTCAATCCACTAGGTCAATCTATCTTGCTCAAGGAACAGGAAACCGACATGGTGCTAAAAACAGCTTTCAAGGAGATACAGCCACATAAGGACTTTGCCTGTCAGATCATCGAGTCACACAAGAGGACTAATGTCTTTCCTGCAATTTGTTGCTGACTTTCCCATGCACTAGAGATCCACCTATGTTCACTTGGACGAGTGTCTCCTTTTAAGGCTCAGGGCAAAACCCACAGAGCAGGATTCCTACCTGCCCTCTCTCCCCCTCTCCCTTCCCTCCCAAGGGAGGATACAAAGGGAAACGAGGAAGGAAGTGCCTCACACGAAACTGGAAGTTAAGGGTATGATCAAAATTTCATAGATAATACATAAACAGGGAAAAGGAAATATGAAGGGAAAGGGGATATACAAAAATACACAAAACCAGTTCTGGGATGGTGATGGAATTTGCAGAGCACCTGGAGCCAGGCGTGGCTGTTCTAGGTTACGATCCCAGCAGCAGCACAGGTCGAGGGAGAAAGAAAAAGTTGAAAACTCGACCTTCCTGTCCTTTTATAGAGTGTGGCAGGGAAGGGGTTGCCCTCTGATCCCTCAAGGTCCTACAGTTACCAGGTGTTTGTCTCCCACCTCAATTTGTTAGCTCTTAAACCACAACAATGAGAAAAAAAACACCAGCAAACCACGGCCCTTTAGAGGTGTTCAGACATGAGGCACGCCCTTCACAAAAAAACATTTTCCAAGTATGCCACACTGAAATGTGTTTCTGGTCTTTCCTCTTTCCCTTTACCCAAGCTACCCAAGACTAGAATGAAACCACACAGCTTTTTTTTCTAAACAGACACTTTTCTTTTCTTAGACTGCTGGTTTCTGACCAGTTTTGGAAGATCTTAATTAATGATTAACCCATCGTAAGGTAGAAATACGCAAGTCATTCTCAGGATATTAACATAAGCAATGTCAGAGAATCACAGAATCACAGAATTGTTGAGGCTGGAATAGACCTCCGAGATCATCAAGTCCAGCCTATGACCCAACACCACAACACCTAGCTAGACCATGTCACTAAGTGCCACATCCAATCTTTCCTTAAACACTTCCAGAGATGGCGACTCCACCATCTCCCTGGGCAGTCCATTCCAGCGCCTAATGACCCCTTCCATGAAGAAGTGCTTCCTAATATCCAACCTAAACCTCCCCTGACGCAGCTTCAGGCCATGCCCTCTTGTCCTGTCACTAATTTCCTGGGAGAAGAGCCCGACCCTCACCTGTTTACAACTTCCTTTCAGGGAGTTGTAGAGAGCGATGAAGTCTCCCCTGAGTCTCCTCTTCTCCAGGCTAAACAACCCCAGCTCCCTCAGCCTCTCCTCCTAAGACTTTCCCTCCAGTCCCTTCACCAGCCTTGTCGCTCTCCTCTGGACCAGCTCCAGCACCTCAGTATCCTTCTTGAAGTGAGGGGCCCAGAACTGCACACAGTACTCCAGGTGAGGCCTCACCAGTGCTGAGTACCGGGGGAGAATTACATCTCTAGTGCTGGCCACACTGTTCCTGATACAAGCCAAGATCCCACCGGCCTTCTGTGCCACCTGGGTGCACTGCTGGCTCATGTTCAGCCGACTGTCAACCAGTACTCCCAGGTCCCTCTCTGCCTGGCCACTCTCCAGCCACTCAATGCAATTGTGCTTTCAGGATGACCTTGCTGCCTTGGGAATGTCAGGAGCTCTGCTGAGGCCTTGGGCACTGTGACAACTCAACACGCTGCCAAGTCGATCTCATTCCCTTTCTGAAGGTCTTTCTTGATGATCTCAAAGAGCAGACAGGCACTTCACTGGCTGGTACTGAACTAAATCACTAAAAACCAGCTTTGACTTTCTTCAGGAAGCACCACCCATCAACACAAGTGTGATACAGCTACAATATAAACAGATTAACAAGAAATTCAAATGGATCAACACCACTCTGATGTTGCAACATCACATTTATCTAAGCACTAGAGGTCAAAGCACATGCAAAATGCATTTTTGGTTTGTCTGAAAAGCTATATGCAGTATCCCATCTCGTTCTCTGTGGCTGGTTTTTATACCCCTAATGTCTCTGGCTTGGTCCTGAAGTACCTACTGAGCTGCGCTCTGCTTGCTAAATGTCTATTAGCCATAAAAGTGGCCCATCATGCTGACCTGTGAAATAAATAAACACCAGACCTATCTCATAACCAGAGAAACTCTCCTGTGCATCTAGAAGTCATCAAAGCCAAGATTTATCCTCTAATGTGTCTCTTAAATGATGAATCACGCTTGGCTGAAGTGAGTTTTGTTACCACTTTTCAATAGCATAGAGGTAATTTTTACCAGCCAGGTGGACTTTGAGCCTCTTCTTTTTGCAGTGTCACTGAAGTCCAGTGTTAGGTCAGCCACAGCCTGCAATCTGCAGAAGCGGGAAGCCTCAGGTAAGCCAGAACATCTTCGTGAGGCAAGAAAAAGCCGCTGCAAACAGCCCACACAAGCCACAGAAGTGACCTCAAGCTAATCAGCAGAGAAATGCACTTACATCGGTCAGAGGCAAACCAGCCTGCACTTAGAGCAGTTCCTTTGTTCCAAAGCTTTAAACAAATAATTACAATGAGCAATTCTCACTCCTGCAGAAATCTGTAGGATGCAGAACAAGGTGTCTTGCAGTCACTCAAAAGGGCATGCAGTGACAAGGGATTACTTACTAAACTTGTTAAATATGCACAGGCTGTACACAGGGCACACATTTTCTAGTGCCTTTGACTTTTTGGCTGCTGTCCCCCTCTGGAGAGCTTTCTGGACATGTGGATAAGCTAAGGATTCCCTCCAGGCTTTGCTTTGCTCCAGGCAGACAGAGCTCTTGGCTCACCAGCCTTTGGTGAGGGTGCAGAGGGACACAGGTAGTCAGTAGCACCTCATCAACAATCAGGTCATCAAGGACGTATCCAAGCAAGAAACCGTGCAACGGCCTTGCCCTATAGCATCACGGAAGCAGTCCAGGCTTCCCCTCCATTAGCACCACCTGGGTAGCTTCTTGCTACCACCCAAAGCCTTACAGGAAACGTCCAAAACCAAGTCTGTCCACCCCTGCCATATCCACACCGCGGAGCAGGACAGCCTGAGAGGACTGTGCCATGCCCTACGCTCCGTGCAGGCGTACCTCCTCTTGAGGTGTCCTGGCAACGCTGTTGGCCATCCTCCGGCCCCACGGTCCTGCAGCAGCACAGTAGCTACCCTCTAATCAGCAACGTCTTTTTCCTGTGGTGTCACGCTTTTCTCACGCAAAGCAGAAGAGAATTTCAATGGAGCACAGACCTCAGGCTGGGTTCCACAACAGGGCTGAGTTGCAGCCCTGAGTAAGTGCTTCAGCTGAAGCTTTGACAGTAACAAAGTCTTCAGCTGAGCCATCAGCGTTCAGAAGCGCTGCCACTGCCCAGAAGCAGGAGACTCAGCAGCTGCCAAGGGTAGCTCCAGACAGAGCTCTGACGGGCCGAAACCCCACGTGCAATTTCAAACATAACTGACACCAGCCAGCGGCTCACAGAATAAGAAGTCACGGGAAGTTTCTATAATTTATAGTTGGGGCAAAAAATCAAGTCCTGTTCGGCAGCGTGCTGTCTCAGAGTCCCAGATTTCTTTACAGCCATCATCTTTTACTCAACAACAAATTCCCAAGCACCAATCCAACCCATCCACCTCAACCTTCTCACTGCTCCTGGCAGGTGGGTTTTCGCCCGTTTCAGCCACCTTGCCTTTGCCTGAGCCCACAGCCCGGCTCCGAGGGCTGCAGAGACACCTCAAAAGCACAAGGAACTGCGTTAATATTTGAACGAGGCTCTGTGCTGCACAACAATCTCCTTCCAATTTCACTGCTTAGATTAGGAGTGGAGGTGCATCCTTGGGGAGGCAACGATGAGGCTGAGATGAGGACACAGGCTGGGAAAATGTTAATGGGAACAGGAGATGTGCGAGAAACTGCGGACCGTGCCCGTGAGTCGCCTCTGTCACTGTCCGTCCTGCCCACGAGGGTACACACTGTGATTTTCCTGTTGGCACAGAGAACAGCCCGGCAAATGACTGATGGGTGCGATAGCCGTTGTCAGAGCTCCAGGCTTGAGGAGATCATCTTCTCCAGCACCGAGGGTGGCAGGCCTGCTGATTTCCGAGACTGTGCCTTTTTGCTTTGCTTTTCCTGTTTGGCTGCACTCCCGCATGCTAACGCATACCAGTATCTTCCTTAGGGCAACATGAGCCTGGCGGCTTAAGCAGCTTTTTGCTGCAGTCTGTTCAATCCATGGAAACATTGGCCTAAGCAAGCTGAAAAGTACCTCTGCAAAGGTACTGCTGCTATGCCTGGGACGTGCGAGCTGTGCACCTGAACAGGCTAAGAAGGGGTTTTCGTCTCAGGTGCTGTGAGAGTGTCACATCCAGGTTTTCAGGCCAGAGCCAGCTCAGCTTTGACCAGATCACAGGAGAAGCAGGCGAGTCACGCACGCCAAGCACCCACGACCATCCTCAGAGAACCACTGCTGCCAGCCACGCTGATGGCTGCGCCAGCCCCCACCAGCTGAGATGGGTTGAAGGGGAGGAGTGAGGGCTTGTGTTCCACTGGGCTCCGCTTCCTGATGAGGTTCGGTCTGCTGCATCCCCGCATGAACCGTTGCAGTGCCACAGGCAGGAGGCAGAGGGGACAGTCATGCAGCCCAAGGGAGCTCCCCAGGGGGTTCCCAGCACTAGGTCCTCAGCTGCTAGGAGAAAAATTCTTCTTCTTCAGTGTTTCAGACACCAGGTCTTGCAGAAGCGGACACAGGAAAGCTGGCAAGCGGATTTCAGGCAGGACTTCAGGCAGCTCCAGAAGCGGGTGAAGCACTTCTGGAGGCACTGTCCTACCTCGTATGGCCTCTGGGCCCCTTGCACCTGGCACCGTGTTCAACATGCACAGGCCCCTGTGCTCTGTCCATGCTGTGTCTGTGAACCGTCTTGTGCTTGGTCCCTGCTACAAGGTCCCGTGGGCCGTCTTGGCCATGGGCTGCTCCTGGCTTTGCCACCACCTCCTTGACACTGTCATTGGACTGAGGGTTTTCTGAGTTGTTGGTCTTCATCAGCTCCAGCAGCAGCTACCATCAAAACGGGCCATGGTTGCTGGGAAGAGTCCAGTGAGATGGCATCCATGGAACCAGTTCTGCTGCTCGACAGAGTGTTCATGGAGCCACTCAGGGTGCCCTGTTAGGCTAGATAGTTTAGAGCAGCCGTCAAGAGCAGGAGTTCCATCATTGACATGCCCATGTTTGCCCTGCAGAAAAGGAGAGGAAAGAGAGCTTGCTGCACCCCATCTCTGTGCTGCACAACGATCTCCTTCCAGGCTCACCTAATTTCACTGGGGTGACTAAGACCTGGACCCTGTCCCTGCATGGGTTTTTGAGGCACTTTTCAATTGTTTTAAGTGACTTTTTCTACATTTTGGCTTTCATATGAGTTCTTCTCAGGCTGCTTCTTTTGGGATTGGGACTAGGACAGCACCTAGGTCTGAAAGGATTAGATTGAAGAATAACAAATGCTGCTTCAAATTTACAAAAAAATACAAAAGTCCACTCCCTGAAAAAGCAAACTTCCTTGTCTTTCTTGGCATCTTTGTGAGCGATAGGAGGGGAAGGAGAATACGGAAATGTACAGCACCTGGCACTGAGCACACCTTAAACTAGTTTTTCGACATTCTACAACCAGCTCTGGCCATGTGACCTGCTTGGAAAGATAAGCGGAGACATTCAATTCTTTTCTTTTCCCTTTTTTCAAGTTTATTTTATGTGGTTGGAATCATTAATTTACAGTATATTTTTTTTCCCCTCAAGAGATAAAAAAACAAACAACGGTGGTTTAGCATTGGGAAGGTTAAGACAGAGCAGCTGTTTGGGACCCAGTACCCCACCCCAGCTTGAAAACACTCAGCTTCACTGTTTCTCCCAGGCTATGGCATTTAGAGTCATGTCAACTCACTTCACTGTAGGTGAGGATTTGCTTTTGCAACCACAATATGAAAAATAACTTTTGATAAACCAGCTGCTTTTTGAGCTAATGCAGCAGCAATTACCTACCTGTGTGTTGTTAGGAAGTTATTTAACAACATATCACTGTGGAAAGCAGCAAGCTTTACAAGATTGGCTTTATCTCTGGAGTACCACCAGCTTTTGAAATGAAAGTTGGTTGCCCAGTGAGCCAGGCGCTCCAGTGTACTGGGATAGGGAAAGTTGGTTTGACCCAACCGGTAGTACAGGGTTGCCACCAACCTAGACCAGGAGCACACTCCCACCATTTTATGGGCAGCATGAATCATGTTCCTGGCATGTAGAGGCTGGAGTGGACTCATCACCTCCCTCCTGCTGGAGCATCCCCAGGGACCAGCATGGAGCCTCTCTCCGCAGCAACAAGGTCAGTCCACACCTCTGCGACAATTTAGGCAAAGTTTGGAGTGGAAGAGCACTCTTGGGGAGGCAACGGTGCGGCTGAGATGAGGACACAGGCTGGGAAAATGTTAATGGGAACAGGAGATGTGCGAGAAACTGCGGACCGTGCCCGTGAGTCGCCTCTGTCACTGTCCGTCCTGCCCACGAGGGTACACACTGTGATTTTCCTGTTGGCACAGAGAACAGCCCGGCAAATGACTGACAGGTGCGATAGTCGTTGTCCGAGCGCCAGGCGTGAGGAGTGAGGGCTTGTGTTCAACCGGGCTCCGCTTCCTGATGAGGTTCGGTCTGCTGCATCCCCGCATGAACCGTTGCAGTGCCACAGGCAGGAGGCAGAGGGGACAGTCATGCAGCCCAAGGGAGCTCCCCAGGGGGTTGTCAGCACTAGGTCCTCAGCTGCTAGGATCAGAATTCTTTTTCCGACAGCACTTCAGACACCGGAAGTGGATACAGGAGATCTGGCAAGCGCATTTCAGGCAGGACTTCAGGCAGCTCCAGAAGCGGGTGAAGCACTTCTGGAGGCACTGTCCTACCTTGCACGGCCTCTGGACCTTCTGTGCACTGTCCACCTCACGCCTAGGAATCTTCTTGTGCTTCTTCCCCGCTACCTGCTCCAATGGGCAGCCTTGTACAAGGGGTGGTCCTGACTGTGCCACCAGTCCCTTGACATCCTTGTTGGACTGAGGGTCTTTTGAAATCTTGGTCTCCGCCGCCTTCTCTGTTAAAACGGGCTTCTGTGACAATGAGTCAACAAAGACAGAAGAGTTCTTCCTTGTCGGGGGTCTCGCTAAGTCTCTGGAGCCGTAGTAGATGAGGGAGTCCATCACAGCTGGCAAGAGTGGGAATTCCATTGTCGATGTCTCTGTGCTTGCCCTGAAAAGGAGGAAAAGAGATCTCCTTGAGCCCAGGCCCTTCTGGGGGGACTCGTGTGCAGCAGCCCATCCTTGGCTGGAGGGCAGGGCTGTCCAGTGTGGGCAGGGGCAGGGAATGGGAGGAGGGTTTGCATCAAGATCTGGAGTTCTCCCCCAGTACTCACTGCATCTCCAGACGCTGTCCCATGACTTTTGGCTCCTGGCCACGCTGGTCACATGCCCTAACTTCAGGTCGCCTCTCCCTGGCACTGCGTTCTTCAAAAAGCACAGGCCTCTGTGCTCTGTCCTCACCACACCTGGGAACACACTTACGCTTAGTTCCCGCTACAAGGTCCTGTGGGCCGTCTTGGTCACGGGCTGCTCTTGGCTTCACCACCGGCTCCTTGACACCCTTGTCGGGCTGAGAGTTTTCTGAGTTGTTGGCCTCTGCCAGCTCTGCCAGCCTCGCCATCAAAATGGGCAATGGTTGTTGGAAAGAGTCCAGTGAGACGGCATCCATGGAACTGGTGCTGCTGCTCGATGGGGAGTTCATGGTGCTGTGCCGGGGACCCTCATACACGACACAGTTCACCACAGCCGGCAAAGACAGAAGTTCCATTGCAGATGTGTCTGGATTTGCCCTGCAGAGGAAGAGAGAAAAGAGACCTCGCTGCACCCCAGCCCCTGTGGTGGGACCCACAGGTAGCACCCCCTCCTTGGCCGGAGGGCAGGGCTGCCCAGCGTGGGCGGGGGTAGGGCACAAGGGAGGCTCTGGGGCAGGATGTGGGGGGACATCTCCTCCAGCACTCACCTCCCCCAGTTCCGTATGCGTCTCCACAGTCTTCTAGCCCTGTGAGGGGAAGCTGCCGAGAGAGAAGAGGTGGAGTGAGCATTCAGCAGCCCCCAGCACAGCTGCAGGTCTGGGCTGCCAGGGGGTGTCAGCTGTGTGCCAGGTGCTAAATGTTGGGGACATGCAACCCCCTGCTTCTCACCTCCCTGATCCTTTGGGCAGGATCTTGACCGGTTTTTCTTCCCACGCTCTGAGGGCTTTTGCCCTGCCTTCTCCTGGCCTTTCCTGGACTTCTTGCCATGTTTCAACTTCCACCATGTCTGCAGGACACCAAGGAGCTGTGTGAGATGGGAGCACCTCCCAGACCCAGACCAGAGATACCTCCTTCTCCCCTCTTCTCCCCTCCCTACCGCACAGTGCAGCGGTCACTTACATGGAGCTGCAGTATGGCTGAGGCCAGGCCGAGTTGCAGGATGAGAATCAACAGTGGTACCATGCTTGGTACCACCACAACACTCCAAGTCACTAGGACAAGCGCACAATGTGGATGCCCAGTGACAGGACCCCCAACGCTGGTGAACGTGGCCTCTGCCAAGCACCAAATGAGTGCTCCCACAAGGCCCTCACCCCTATTATAGAGGGACAGAAAACCCCCCCGCCCCGCTTTGTGACATCATGGGGCAATCAGAGCCCTGCTTTGTGACATCACGTGTGCATCTGCCCCTCCCTTCCCCCCTCTCTGCCTGCACTGCCTGAGGTCACCTTGCAGTTCCCATCTATTCTGCCCAGGTTTGGCTGAGCCCATCCCTGCCTTAACGTTAGGATGAGATTCCAAGTTCACAGAGGTAGTGTGAGCCCAGGTATCCAAGAAGTGCAACAGCATCCTGGCTGTATCAGTACTAGTGTGGCCAGCAGGACTAGGGCAGGGATCAACCCCCTCTGCTTGGCACTGGGGAGGCCATCCCTCGAATCCTGGGTTCAGTTTTGGGCCTCTCACTCCAAGAAGGATATTGAGGGACTGGAGTGTGTCTAGAGAAGGACAAAAATGCTGAAGGTTCTAGAGCACAAGTGTTGTGAGGAGCTGCTGGGGGACCTGGAGTTGTTCAACCTGGAGAAAAGGTGGCTCCTTACAAGTCCCTGAAAGGAGCCTGTAGATAGGTAGGATTTGGTCTCTTCTCCCAAGGAACAAGGGACAGGACTAGAGAAAATGGCCTCAAGATATGCCAGGAGAGCCTTAGGTTGGACATGAGGAACAATTTCTTCCCCAAAAGCTGTCAGGGCCTGGCCCAGGCTGCCCAGAGCAGTGGTGGAGTCCTCATCCCTGCAGTCCAACCCTTGAACATTTTTCCTTTGAAAGTATTAAGCCTTCATTTAATTGCATTTATTGTGCGTTGAAAAGAAGGAACCAATATCTTGGCATTGGACAACCCTGTAGAATTTAGCAGATGAAAACCAGACGTATGAATACAGCCTCCCTTCACTCATCTGCAGCCATGGTGCTCAAGAGATGCTTAAGACAAGGGATGCTGTCCTCAGCTGAGCTGGAGGTGTTTTGTCCCCAAGATCTATCTGACTGTTGTGCTAGAACAAGCACAAGTTGCAGAGTTTGAATAAAACTGCAGGTTTACTAACATAGTTGCTCAAGAGGACATCTCTTTTCCTTCTCAGCATAATGTGGCTGTGTTCATGCAGTTCCCACATATCATAAGATGTTTGGTATAAGATGCTAAGCCCATGATTTATCAAAAATTCTTTTTCCTCAAAGATTAGTAGCTGCTGCTTCACTTGCCTTATCTTGCAGGGATGTTCATTCAGGCATAGATGCACTGTGATAATTCAGAGCTGTGTCCTCCCCTATGTACTTGCTCTGATATTTTTTAAGTGGACAGGAAATATTTATAAACTTGGAAACAAGTTTATTTGGCTTAGAAGAAAACTTGGTCTTGGAGAGCTTTGTCAAGGTAGGTATGTTCCACTCTGAGTAAAGCAGTGTTTTTGTTTTCTGCTTCTAAATTGTGGAAACATGGAGAAATCATCTAGGTAGACTGATGTGTATGATTAGATGGAACAGAGACAATTAGATAATGCCCAATTTTGCTCCCCAAGAGGTTCCCAGCATCTGCTCCCATCTCAGCTTGCCTCTACGCATGTCACAATGGTGAGAGTGCCATGGCAAGATCACATGAAAAACGCACAACTAGCAATGCTCTGGGCAGGTGAGTGCATCTGAGCAATGTAGAAGCCTCACCTGCAATACAGAAAACATCTTGTAGATTAAATTGGGCAATGCCACTTACAACTGCACTGTGACACTTTTTATGAAATTGCTGATGCTCTGCCCCAATATTTCCTGCTATGAGCCACTTTTATTAACTGGCAGCTCTCCTGTTTCCATTTATTCTTGTCAGTAGTTTTTTTCCAAAGATAATTCCTGGGCCCAGTGCAACCCCACACTCCCTGCCAGCAGCCCAGATTTGTTTACCCCAGGGCCTGCTCCACCAGCCTCTGCTCATATGCTCTCCTGACTCTCTCCTGCTGCTTGCATACTGATGGTACACATCTCCTCAAGACAGGAAGAGTTGTAGGGACAGCGGCAGGGACAGCTTTCTCCTGTCATCATCTTGAGATCCTACCGATGGAGCACTCCCACAAACACCACAATCACCCCCTTACCTTTAGCAAGTTTTTGATTCTAGTTTACTTGAGAAATGAGTTCTCGTATCTGCAAATGGGGTATGCTGCAGGGCGAGCTGACCTGGCCATTGTGATCCATAGAGGTTACATTGCCTTTGAGTAAGGAACAGACAAAAAATATAAAGAAAACCAAGAGGTGAACAAGTTTCCTGTAGTATCACTTCTCTGCATGTCTGATTTGACTGCTGTAGCTCAGACTGTACCCGCACAGAAGTATTTTCTTCTCATTTTATCACAATCACAGAAAATTCCTACCAAGAAGTATTTTTAAATTTGACTTTGGCAAAACTTAGGAATACCATGAAATGGTCTGGATAAGATGAGCAATTGCGTATACTAACCTTAAATACTCATAACTCAATGACTTTGGATATTTCAAGAAGGTGTTTAAGAAGAGTACCAAAACATGCTGCTATGACATATGATGCTGGAAAAAAAAAAAGAGAATATGCCTGCCAGAAAGATATTTTGTAGTAGCCTTCTGATAGTTCATTACAAATTTTAAAGCATTATTATAAATCATGCTTGACAAGCTTTCCTAGAGCTCCTCCGCGTTCTCCTGTTGTTGATTACGGTCTTACCAGAACATCCTTTTTTCTTATTTTCTTTTTCTTTCTTTTTTTCTCAAATTTACTGTTGCATGTCTATTTATTAATTGGGTCAATCCGTAAGCCCCAAAATGTTTAAATCCCATAGTGAGCTGAAGGTGTGGGAGTATACTCATCTGACAAAATTGTATCTACATGCACCTCTAGAGTGTTTTTCCTTGGAGTCTGACATTACAACCCTGGTGTGACGGGCAGGACAATGTCAGGGTGTCAGATGGGGCTTAGATGTCCCAGGTCTTGCTCCCTGCAAGTTTTTCACTTCTGTCAGGCAGTCCAAAAGGGCCAGCACATGAGTGCAGATGGGAACGCACACCTCCCAAAACAAAAGCTGAATGCTACTCTTTTAATGAAACCAGGAGGAAGAAAAAAAAAAAAGAAAAAGTGAAGGTAGAGTGGAAAAAACTGCAAGAGGTCAACCAGGAAAACAAAAGGCAGCTTTATGCAAGTAGCTATTTTGCTCCAGAAACAGCAGTGCTGGCTATGGCCCTGCCGCCTGGTGGTTTTAATACAGAAATCCAGTGTAACTAGGGCTCTGCTTGTACCAAGAAGATAGTAACAACCCAGAAGATAAGATTTAATAGTAGCTAAGGTTTGGGAGGACGGAGAAGAGATAACAGACACGGAACAGGGCTCTCCTCAAAAAGCAAAGGACTACTAAAGAAAATGGTGGTGATTTTCTACATGTTACTTTTCCACTTTGATCAGACAGAACAAAAGCTTCTGATGATTGTTGTAAGAACTATTGATCAAAAATGAAAGTCAGATCCAAACAAGCTAATATCTCTTCAAGCTAACTGAAGGGTAAATAAAGCAGATTACGATTTTCTAGTAAGACAGCCACTTGTGGACAACTAGTGACTGGCATAAAAAAGCAGGTTTTTTTCAGAAATGTGAGGCTCAAACTGATGAGAGCTAGAAATAGATACATTTAAATAGACATGAAAAGATCAGTGTCAAGGATGAACTTAGGAAATGATAAAGCTGGGCATACCATTATAAGATTTCTGCCAAAAGGCTGTTCAGAGGCATCCGCTTGAGCTGCATCCCAAGCAGGACAGACAGACATGGGTTGAGAGAGCAGTGTGGCATTGGGCAGCTGTAGCATCAGCCCCCATACTGCAGCCCTGGCCCTTCATTTAGACTCCTGCAGGATAGGTCTTGCAAGTTCAAGGTGCCAATACCTCCCCAGTTGGTAGGAGGACTTACCCTGGCAACTTGCTGGATGACAGCTTGGTAGCTGTCTGTTTCCAAAGTGACTGCTTGTGTGAAATTTTGATTTTCGGTCGGACATTCCCACTATAAGGAGCCTCATGCAATGGCTGTTCTGGTCCAACGTAGTATGCAGGGTTTTCCCCAGAAGAAAGACAACGGTGCCTATTTCAGACTCTCATTTCTACATTTGCTCAGTCCAACCTGCAAAGTAGCTTGGATTTACCTAACTTGCTTGCTACTGCAAGAAATGTTAAGAGAGAAGATGGTGTTTCAAAGTAGCCCAAGATGAATGGTGTAGAAGCAGCAGAGTGATGGTATCTATTTACTTCTGCACTGTTCATAGCCTAACAGTGCAGAAGTAAAGAGACAGTGCAGTGCTAAAGAGACAGATCTTTCTGTCTCTTTAGCATCACTATGGTCAGAACTTATGAGTGATTGTGCTGAGTCTGATGCAGGATCCATTTAGCCCAAGATTTAGTCTCCAACAATGGAAGAAGTCAACAGCCAGGAGAGAAAAAGAACAGGGCAAATTTATCTTCTGTGCCCAAGTACTCCTCTAGCCTCCAGACACTTCCAGCTCGGGGGATTTCTGCACAAGAACATTTTCTGTTTACTTAATAACTGTCAACAGACATCTCTGCCAAGTGTAACATCTCAACACACATCTATACTCAACATAAGAAAGACATGAATCTGCTTGAGCAAGTCCAGAGGAGAGCCACAAAGATAATCAGATGGATGGAACACCACTCCTTTGAGGAAAGGCTGAGAGAGTTGACAGTGCTTATCCTGGAGAAGAAAGACTCTGGAGAGACCTTATAATAGCCTTCCAGTACTTAAAGGGGGCCTACAGGAAAGATGGGGAGGGATCCTTTATCAGGCACTGTAGTCATAGGACAAGTGGTAACGGTTTTAAACTGAAAGATGGTAGAGATTTAGTTTAGATATTAGGAAGAAATTCTTCACTGTCAGGGTGGTGAGACACTAGAATGGGTTATCCAGAGAAGTTGTGGATGCCCCTTTATTGGAAGTGTTCAAGTTCAGGCTGGATAAGGCTTTGAGGAACCTGATCTAGTGGAAGGTGTCTGTGGTGGATTGACCTTGGTTGAGCACCAGGTATCCACCAAGTCGCTCTATCACTCCCCCCAACTTCCCTCAGCACGACGAGGGGCGAGAGAATAAGATGAGAAGAGACCATGGAGTACGATAAAGGCAGTTGAATAGGAAAAGATAAAAAAGTAAGCTGTGCGTGCAAAGCAAAGCAAAACAAGATTTTATTCTCTATTTCCCATTAGCAGGAGATGTCTGGCCTTTCCCAGGAAGCAGGGCTCTGGTACTCCTAGCGGTTACTCAGAGGACAAAGTCTTCACAAACGGATGACCCACTCCTCCTCCTCCTTCCTCTTCTTTTTGTACTTGAGCTGACATCATATGGTGTGGAATATCTCTTTGGCCAGTTTGGGTCAGCTGTCCTGACTGTGTCCCCTCCCAAGATCTTGCCCACCCCACTTCACTGGGCAGGGCGGGGAAGATGTTGGAAAGACAGTCTGGGTGCTGTGCGAGTGCTGCTCAGCAGCAGCCACAACACTGGCATCTTACCTGCCTCCCAATACAAAGCAGAGTACCATAAGAGCTGCTATGGGGAACAGTAACTCCATCTCACCCAAAGCTAATACATGGCCCATGGCGGGGAGGAGGGAACTAGATGACCTTTAAGATCCCTTCTAACCCAAACCATTCTATGATTCTACTCTCTCTCTCAAATCAAACTGAAGGCAGCTCAATCAGTCATCCTTCCTTTTTATTTTGCATAGGTACTTTGTACTTTCCCCTTGCTTCCTGTCACACAGCTGCTTCCATTGAAATTATACATTATTTTTTCCTGAAACTGAGACACAGAAGGAGAACAATGTCTCATTGTGGGGACAGTGGGGAGGAGTGTTCACCTGGAGACAGTGTGGTACATGATCAGTATTTCACTCCGACATGCTGATCTGTCCAGCAGAAGCTGTTCTGCAATGCCGAAGAGTTAAGCTCTCATTCTGGTACATGAGCAAAAGCCATTTTTGAGACACTAAAACTCAGTTTAGAGCAATGTTGAGAAATCTCATCTTGATCACTTCTTCAAATGTTGGTGTTCATTGGCATTGATTTTAAGGAAGTTGTTACGGATGAATGAGCTATGTTCCACAAGGCAATTCAAAATTAGCATATAGAGAAATAGCAGCCACACCGCCCGCAGGAACAAGCAAAGCTTACAATATACCCACTACTGCAGAAAGCGATTTGCATTGGCAGGTAGGTGGCATCTCCAGTGACAGGGGTTTCCACTGGTTTTCAGGCTATTCAGGTCATGCATTGACAAGGTACTGTTTAGGAAAATATCCTGACAGCTGTTAGAAACGGAGCAGATGTAAGGGACATACTGGGCATAGTACTGTTCATGTATTTATCCAGTATATCCTGTGCACAAGGTGAAACAAAGGCTGGCTTCAGTTGAGAATCTCGTCTATCCAAGATCAAGTACCAAGGACATACTGCAAGTTATTTCCAAGATGGGAAATGACGGAGCAGAGCAGCTGTGAAGTTGCGCTTTGGAGAAATTATATGCAGTGAGTAAAAGAGGTAAAAATAAGGACTGGGTGTTCTGGAAAGTGAAAGTAGGCAAATGCATCTTTTTAAGAATAATTTTGAATGTTGTCTTTAGATCTTGTTTGGAGACTGTTGTGGTTTAAGAGTTAACAAATTGAGGGGGGAGACAAACACCTGGTAACTGTAGGACCTTGAGGGGTCAGAGGGCAACTGGTATTCCCTCCCCTTCCCTGCCACACTCTATAAAAGGACAGGAAGGTCGAGTTTTTATTTTTCTTGCTTTCTCCCGTTGGCCTGTGCTACTGCTGGGACCACAATCCAGCGCAGCCAGGCCTGGCTCCATGTGCTCTGCGCAACCCATCACCATCCCAGAACTGGTTTTGTATATACTTGTATATCCCTTTTCCCTTCATATTTCGTTTTCCCTGTTTATCTGTTACCTATTAAATTTTGTTCATAGTCTTAACTTCCAGTTTCGTGTGAGGCACTTCCTTCCTCGTTTCCCTTTGTATCCTCCCTTGGGAGGGAAGTGGGAGGAGGACAGAGAGCAGGTAGGAATCCTGCTCTGTGGGTTTTGCTCTGAGCCTTAAATGGAGACAAAGACCCCTTTTTTTTTTTTCTAAAGCTGCCCTAGTTTCCACCACACGCTGTCTGAGAAGCTGCTTTAAGGTACATTTCATGATTGTGTTCATATTCTGCGCTAAAACATAATCCAGCAAAGGGGCTGGAGACAGCTGAAATCAGCTGTTCCCCAGTACAACAGGGCACAGATGTTACAGCATTAAGTTCCTCCTCCATACTGTGCAAAACCCCAGCAGGCCTGGAATTGCAGAGAAGAGCAGCCGGGCGGGGTCAGCACCTGGGCTGCAGTCACAGCACCCTGGCAGAGCACACCCCAGTGCACCCTGAGGCCCCAGTCCCACTGCCTGAGCTGGGGTATGGTACCAGGGTATGAATCGGCATCTAGCAGATTCACTACTGCCGGTACGTCAGTATGTACAAAGTGATTTGAAGGTGAAAAACTTCACAATGTTACTTATCTTTGATGACCCCTCATCAGCTTTCCCAGTCTCTCCTATTTAATCTATCTTGCCTCATGATTCCTACAGCCACAACCGAATTTCACTGCCTAGTTTTAAACTCATGAGCTACATTTTAGAGGTAGCACAGTGGCTTTGCTGGTGCTGCCTCGGAGATGCTCCTGTCAGGAAAGGCAAGGCTGCAATGCCTGTCTGTAAGGACCCTGGAGCATAAAGAGATGTTGAAGCTTGCACACATCCCTGGGCTGACTGCTGCTGCAGGCAGTGGTCTTCTCTGCTACAGCTCCTCTGGAGAGCTTTCTAAACATACACCTTTAAGCACATCACCACGAACAGCTGTCCTAGAAGAGCTCCAGAAAAGCTGTAACATCACCTTTGCAATGCTGTCTCCAGTGACAAAACACTGTAGGACCACCTTGACAAAGATGAGCTGAATGGGACAGCATGCAGAAGGGACAGGGGCACTCAGCTACTTCTGTACATCTTCATATGCACGTGCTCCCAACGGTTCACATAAAAGGCCATCCTGTAGAATCTGAGATTTACTTGGCTCTACCTGCTCTGCTAGGCTCTGCCAGTGTGAATTGCAGGAAGAGCAGAAGAGACAGCCCCAGGCATTTCAGTGTGAGGGAGCAAAGGCTAACCAGGAATGCCAGATGGAAGGAGCACAGAGACCTCGGGTTTCTATGAGGACACCCTAGTGCCAGCTGCTTCCAGTTTCCTCAGACAGGAACAGGTTTATTTGGGGCACTGGATCCCCTATTTGTGCACAGGTGAGGCTATGGAAAGCAAATTTGACCCTCACAAACACTCACGTCCATGGGCAAGTTGTCTGTAGGGGTAGAGTGAATGCTCGGTGCTGGCTGGTGTACCTCCAGGCACCACCACACTATTGTCTTATTCTCAGGCTTTGCTCCAATTACATCAGTCTGGAGATTTTCCTAGAAAAGGCAGGAAGCATTGAGGGAAAACACAAAAGCAACGGCATGGTTTCCAGTCTCACGAAGCAGAGCAAGGCACCTATGCAACATATAGTTCAGGGTCAGGTTTACATCTGGCAAAGCTGTTTCTACCATCTGATTGCATCCCAGTAAAATTAGAGGTTCCTAAGAAAAGTCTGATATGCCATGCAAAAATCAGGTGGAAGTGAACTACAAAGGCAAAATAGTCTTTCTTTATGATGAAATCACAGAAGAGTAATTAACATCAGACTTCAACACTGCCTTTCATAACCTGAGGTGCACCAAGAGGTTAAGCTGTAGGGGCCAAGTTATCTTTGTGACCTTTATCGCCAGGAATATTCACAAACAGCAAAGAGTAGATTCAGAAGCTGAAAAAATTAACCCAGACAGAAAGCACATAAAAACCTCTGGCATTTAACTCAGAAAGGCTGAAGCAGAAAAGCCAAGAGAGAAATAGGCTGTGCTACAGTCACTGACTATACCAGAAGGAATTAGCACTTATCTTTCCACAGGAGGAGGTTTGCAAAATGTCAGATAGCTATTAAAGACTGAGGTCATAAAACTGAACCCACTTACTTCATGCAGGATCTCGAGCTGTTGAACAGTACTTAAAGGAACAAGAGCAAACTACAAGTGACTGTAGATCCCTGATAAGATATTTTTTCACTGAGTTTTGCAGTGAACCTTGGAACTTCTAGCTTGGTACCAGAGTGAAACCCTTTTCTCTCAAAAGCATGCAATTAGGTGAATTACTTGTTACAGATGAAGTTGTTCTTTGGAGAGATACTACTTACAGTGAGACAGCATAATCCATAGAAGTGATAAAAAGAGGAGAGGCTCATGTACCAGGTAAAGACAAACAAAATTCTAACAAAGCCGTGTGGTTTTGGGCACACTTTCCTCACCCCCTGCCACCCAGCCCTTCCTGGATTAAAGTAGTTCTCTATTCCCTTTCTCTGCAAATTTAATCCATTTCAAGAGAAATCATTATCTCTGTAATACAAATTGCCTGTGTTTGTTTATCCAACAATAATACCTGAATGCTCCTGAAGGGTCAACATGTGAGACCTGTAAGCAAGCTCAACACACCTTTGGGACACCTCCAAAGCAGTCGTCCTGCTCACAGACCTGAAGGACTCACAGGTGCCAGCAGCCTAGGTGGGATCCAGAGCTCAGCCAAAGCAGCTATTCTAGCACTATGCTCTACTTCTACAAGTGCCATCTCTATACTTGCCAACAAATGTTTGATTTATTTTTTTTAAAAAAAAAAAGCTACGGTCATTAAGAAGGAACAGAGACATCACTAATGATACACACTGTCCTTGCTAAGCATCTCCACAAAACATATAGACAATGAAGAAAGTCAGTATCATTGTGCTCTGTCTTGTACTCATCCTCATCTAGAGCAATTTAGTCACCTATGTTGCAAGAAAACTACAGGGTACTTGCTTCACTAGGCTTTAGTCCCAGCAAGACCTTCAGCAGCAGAACCATGGCCCAGAGATAAAATGGTATTTTAGTGCTTCATTTTTAATATCCTAAAGCATCTCATAGAAACTAGATGTGAAACCACTGAACCTGCCCATTGTCTCCAGTCTATGATAAAGCCTCATCATTCATGTGCAAAACCTGCAACAGGATTCTTTCTACTCTACAAGGAGCAGAGGAGGAAAAGAGTTGAAGAGCTCTTAAACAACTCAGAAAAGAGCGAGATGATTGGAAGAAAGCCCTGTGCACAGAGCCTTGGTTTTTCCAAGCTACCTGAAGTTGGTCAGAAACCATAAATCGACACAACTCTGCTGACCTAGCCTAGGGATCGAGTTCCTCCTGCTGCAGTGTCCAATGCCTTCAGCTGACATTTTTCTCTTGGTTGCGGCAATGTGCCAGACTGTCCTGACCGGGAGTAGGAGCAGTCTCCACTGCTCATGAAGACTTCAATCTGCAATACTTTGAGGACTAACAGACTACCTCAAATCAGTTCCGTTCATAAGACAATTAACCCCCAGATCATGCTGTAAGTTAAAGCATGGCTCCTGAGGAAGCCATGAAAAGGCCTTTCAGAACAGAAGTCTTTGTGTTTGCCCATGGGACACAGTTCTTCATTTACTTAGATCTCTAGAAAAGATTAGCAGGAGTAACCATGCTAACATGACATCAAGTCTACATTTCTTGTGGCATCTTGGAGAAAACAGAGCGTTTAGGTTTAAGAAGAGATTTTGGGGGTTTGGTGGGCTTTTTTATCATTAAAAAATTGCCTATAAGCACTATCTTGAAGCACCATGGCAACTGAACAGCACTTGTATGACTCCTAGAGGTCTCAGCATTTAGGAGAGGAGCTATGTCCAGAGGAGGAGTTTTTGCAAGGTGCTGACTGTCACAACAGAGACATCTGGGTCCTGGACTCATTCTCACCATCCCACTTCACCTCCCCTCCCCTGGGGGCAGGACCTCCAGGCTGGTTTGCTGCTGGTGCCTCAGGAATCAGTGTAATGCTCCTCGTGACACAGAACTTGCTAGTTTGAAGCATTGCTGAGAATTCATACAGCTCAAGGGTGCTATGCCAAGTGAGAACTTGCCCAGACCACTCCGCTTTGAACCATGTGTCAAGGTGTACGGTCAGGGCCATTCACTAGACCTGTGACAAACACTCTCTGTTAACTCCCTCTCCCACCCCAAAGGGGAAGAGAGGGGGAATAAGGGAGAAAGACTTATCAATCAGAAAAGGAAATCAGAACAGTTTTAATGAAAAAGAAAATAATTACATGGAACATCACCACCGATGTTGTAGAGCAGGCACAGGGAAAATCCCAGGCAACTGAGTTCAGAAGCTGGATTCTGGTGCCGAATTCAGGGACACACAGATCGGGATCAAAGGCAGAATGAACAAGAGTCCTCCTTGGATGATGGCCATTGAAGCAGAGAGGAGGAGGAAGAAGTCACGCCTTACCCTTGTGATCCGTCAGCTTTATACCGTGTATGACATATATGGGATGGAACACCTCGTTGGTCAGTTTAGGGACAGCTGTCCTGTCCACTCCTCTCCACAGGTGTGGTCTTTTACTTTCTGCACTCCCAATGTGGTACACAAGATCTAGATGTGGCCTTGGTTTGCACACTAATGCTTGGTACTAACTCGAAATCGAGTGTTATCACTGCTAGAAGCAGACACTGCCTGTGAAAACACACTGCTAACTTCAGAAAGCAAGTTTTATAAGGACTTAGCTGAAATTAAAATCACTGAACAGAATTGTTCTGTTCTAACTCAAACCAGGACACCATGGTGTTGAGAAATGCTCTTTGTTATAGTTCAAACAATCTCTGCAGGGTAGTGAACATGGCATTCAAAGGTAGAACTGAGGCAGTGTACTTGAGGGTGACCAAGGTTTGCCCATATCTGAACACCAGACCCCTGAGCTCACTTGCACTACACTACTGGTTCAGTGTGAGGGGGTGAGGGGCCAGTTTATTCTTGGGTTTGTGATGTTCAGGTTGTCTTCATGAAAAATTCCCACCTTTTAGCTACGAGGAAAGAGATTGCCTCATGATCACCATTCTGTTTCCAGCTATGCTAAAAATGCTAGAATAATGGCAACTCGGGTTTCACTCACCACAGATAATTTGTTGACTGTCACCTACAGCATTAACATGCTGAAAAAGAGTGGGCATAACCTGCAGGACACAACAATGCATTTAAACAGCTCTAACCCATGTCAGTAGCACATCTGTCAACTTCCTGCAAGAAAGTGGGCAAGACAGACAGAAATTTATTTGAATATACATGCGTGCCATAAGGAATTTGTAACTGTAAATTAGCCCAGAGGAAACCAACATTCCAAATCACAGAAGTGATAATCTCCATACTGAGGGCCACCAAACGCTTACCTTTGGGAACTGAGCAGTCAGGTGGTGACAGTGGCTCCTCGGGGTTCCACCTTTCCCTCACAAGCTGTTACAAGCTTGGACACATGATCATGACTGAAGGTAAGTCGACACTCCTGTCCCTGACGAAGCCAGTAACCCCTACTCCAGAGGAGACCCACTGCCGTGGTACAGTCCCAGAGTGGGAGCTGCGTTCGACCCATCCCTGGACACCGGCTGGCTGGTGAATAGGATGTGGAATGGAAGTAGCTATGCTACAGCGAGAACGAGCTCTAGTGAACTAACTCACAGGTGCTCATGGATAAGTCTCCTGGTAATTTTACATCTTTCACCTCATTTTTAGTTCATTTTCCCCCTCTCTTTCCTTACTGTCATTTTGCAAAAGCTACATAGCACTATTTTGCAACACAGATGTGTCTGCTGCTAGCTTTGGCCTTATGGATGTCACATCGTTGCTTTCATCACTACTGGACTACAGATTCTAGCCAAATGCTTTAGCTGTGAAGGGCTTTTCCAACCTCCAGAGGCTACTCCAGATGACATTAGGATTTATTCAACTTTCTAGTTAGAGTCCATTTTTGTTACAGTGAAACACTAACAAAAGATACTCCTGTCACTGAAATACAGTGATCATAACAACAGAACCATACAGATGCATGCACTAATCACAGTATCATTCTTTATTTGTTCACATTATATTGGCTCAATAATTTTCTGCTAATATGTTCTTAAGCATGCTAATGGAGAATTCACAAGAAAATAAAACCAGAATACAATGTTATTATACAGTATTTAAGACCACTGTTAATCAAAGTTATGTTAGTAGTGACAAATACCCAGAGAATCCAAATTTACTCATTTTATTCACTGAGACACTCTGCCTACAATAATCTGGGTTAAGTTTAAGTAATTTTAAAAACTATGTTATTTTGTGATCCAACACTCTTCCTTTGCCAACTCTGTCATTACATTCAGAGTAACTAAACCCAAAGCATTCTTCAAACCAAAGGGTAATGCAGGACATACTTTGTAGAATGTGGTCCCCAATAACTTCCAACACCGTATATAAAATCTTGTTCAGTGAAGAGTAACATGAATAAAAATAATTGCATGCAAAGGTCCATTTCAAGTTCTTCTGCAACAGAGGTGAAAATTTATTATGAGTAGCTGTGAGAATGTCCTAAGGCACAGAAACTGGTAAAGATAAATGCTCAGAATGGCAGAAGAAGCAAACAACAATACCTGCTCTCAGAAAAATCCATAATTCTATGATGCGGGTTACTTTGAATCACTTTTTAAATAAATATTTTCAGGAACTAGAATGGAAACTCCCCTTTAAAACTGTAGCTGACATTTTTCAATCTTGATTTGTGTCTTCTGGGTGTTCACTAGGTTGACATCTCTGAAGTAGGATTGCTGAAGAACAGACCAAGGCATAACAATTCTGTGCAAAAAACACATCTGGAATTAAGCACAGATCACATTCTCCACTCTGCTACTCTCTTCACCAACTGATATTTCTTCCTCAACAATTACATGTAGATTTTGTTCTGTTGCAAAGGTACTTGAATTGCCTTCTTAAAGACAATGGCTGGAACAACGGATGGAGATGCAGCTCCGTCATGGTCAGCCGAAGCCATGCAGGACCCTGCGTGACCAAGAATGGGCATGACATAGTTCACCTGCTGCAAGGTCAGTCCCTGCACCCCAATGGAACAACTACCCTGTATTCCTGGTGGCCTTGCAGACCTTCAGCAGTCTGTGGACCACAGACTAGGAATCAAATGCACGAAAGTATTTAGAAACGCAGAAAACCAAACCTCATCTGGATACTTGAAAGCAATGTAAAATCAGTATTCTCACTGCCACCTTGTAGAAAGGAGATCTTTAAAGGTATCTGGAGACAATGAAGCTCTAATTTGCACAACATGAATGAGATACAAACTCCTCTGCTACCTCTTGTCCTTTCCATACATACTTGTCTCTAACAAAGAAGAAAGATTTCTCCTTTCTAGGGGACTTTAGAATAAGTGAGAACATCTCTTCTCCCTGTTTCTTTAATTGAGCTTCAGTTTACTCACTCTGCTGGTACAAAAGAGGTGGTTACAGACAAACTCCAGAGGTCACCTTTATCCTTTCACTGATGAAAATATTTTAAGAATGAGAACAAGAGTTGACATACTCTTTTCTTCAATGAATAACAGAAGTTTGTAACAAGAAATGATGGATTCCTCCCAGTTTTATAAAGAGAATGAAGGAATTCTCTCTCATCCCAGACTCTCCTTCTTTCCCATCACATTACGGGTCTTCTATTTCTCAAATTAGGACAGAGACACACAATCATGAATTCTTGCTACACTACTACACTTCTTGACAAACAAGTCTCAGACACTTCCCATACTTCTGGTAGAGTCAGAAAGCAAAGCTTTGTTAACCAGAGGATGAAACATGCAGAAAGCTTATGATGTAATGTCTGAATTACTGAAACTTGGGGATACACACTTCTCTATTTCAAGATGCAACTTACTGCCCAGGATGACCTTTTTTGGGTTTAGCCTGAATCCTCAGGCTGCAATTTTCACAAACAGAAACAGATTTCCTGGGGTAGCTAAGGACATCTCCCATACCATTGAAAGCATCTCTAACACCCCAACATTGCTTCACACTTCATCTTCAGTTCTGTAATCCTGCTCATGGAAGAGGGCACAGTGATAGTTTATATAGTTTATCACAGGTTATAGTTTATATTTCTCCCCATTTTAACATTGCAATGACTCAATACAAGAGTGGACAGGTGATCTCTCTTCCAAGAGATGGTATAATAAAAAAATCCGTCAGCTCATTCCTCAAAGGCCTCTGCAGCACACAGATCTCAAACAGTATTTTTACAACACCATTGTCTTGCTCAGTAAACATAAAGTCATCCTGCTGCCTTCATGTTGAGCCTGCAGAGTTACTCAGAGAAGTGCATAAATAGTTATTTTTCTGTTACTATAGTCATAGTCATTAGTCATCTCTGGATTTAACCTTCCTCAAGTATTACTGGGTCAAAGCATGAGACACACAAAGGAAAGAGGAAGAGATCAGGACAGACAGAATTAGATCAACCATTCCTGTGTCCACTCAGCATTATAGTTGTCATATATAGTTCCGACTGCTAATATGCTTAGTTGATTTAGAGCTAAATACAAACTGAAAATAAGACTTTGGAGGGACAGTTAAACTACAGCCCTTACAGTTTAATTAGAAGCTCCTGAGTTAGCTTTAAATCAGCTAGCCTTTGTATGGCTGCAGTGGCATGGACCTTGGGTTAGCCTTGTCACCAGAGACATGGCCATGCAGCATCACATTGTGTTTTCACTCTGGAAAATTATCAAGTCCAAAGATGTGAATTTGAGGATCATAGCATGTGGCTTCAGAGTAAAAAATCAGGTGTCAACTTCTACCTGCTCCTCTCATCTGCTACCCACATTCTTTATTGGATCTGACGTTTATGAAGTAAAACCAGAAAAGTGTTTGTTACAAGAGCAAGATGAAGATTCACCATATGAGGAAGAGAAATACTTGAGAATGCCTGGTGATCCAAAGAAAAGGGTAAGAGAAAATAATAAAAAACCCAAATATAACAGTTAACAAGTTCAAATAGCTAGGAATAATTTTTTTAGTGTTCTTGTAAAGAAAATAATTATTTAGTACTATCACATCTTCACATAAAACATGCTAGGAAAATGCAAAGTATGATTTCAGCATCATGATCCAAGCATACAGCATACTGAGGAGACCAGCATGATAAAAAGTCCTATGATCCATCTACAACTGCAAATTTTCCCTTACATATGGGAAGGCCACAACTGTATGCACACATGCTGCCATTTGTTTTGAACACAATGGCGTGGGCACAATCTGTCTTTCTAAGAAAGTTAACTGAGTCAGATTAAAGATCTGACTAAACCTGGAAGCTGTCTCAAATGGATGCCACCAATAGGATGAAGAGCATGAAGCCACGAATAGCCAAAATATTGCTCTACCTTTCAATACTTGATGACTGTATTTAGTAGTATGTCAGTAGATTTTTTTTCATATATTTTTCCCAGCTCTTTAAATCCATATAACATTTCAGCATTCACAAATCCTGTTGCAAGAAATTCCTCAGTCTTCTCCTATATTTCACAGACTCCTCCACTGTCACACATTGTGTATATCTTCATGGCAGTGGGTGGCGGCTGTTTTGTCTGGAGGAGCTGTGGTTCTTCCCTCTTCATGGTGGCCAACTGGGAAGCACTGCAGATGCCAGCTAAAGCCTGGGGCACAACTGAGAAGGGGCTAAAATTGGTGTAATGATTCACACAACTGGAGTGCTACATTGGATGACTATAAATGCTTCAGAAGGGATAGACCAGAAGAAGAGGAGGTGGGGTAGCCCTGTATGTTAGGGGGTGCTTTGATTGTCTTGAGCATAATGATGGTGATGATAGGGTTGAATGCCTATGGGTAAAAATTTGGGAGAAGGCCAACAAGGCAGATATCATGGTGGAATTCTGTTACAGACCACCCAACCAGGGTCAAGAAGCAAATGAAATATGCTATAAGCAGCTGGAAGAAGTCTCACAATTGCTAGGACATGTTATCATGGGGGACTTCAACTTACCAGATGTCTGCTGGCAATACAGTACAGCAGAGAGGAAATAGTCCAGAAGGTTCTCGGAGTGTGTAGAAGATAATTTCCTGACACAGCTGGTGAGAGAGCCAACTAGGGAAGGCTCCCTGCTAGACCTGTTTTTGTGAACAGAGAAGGACTTGTGGGTGATATGAAGGTTGGAGGGTGTCTTGGGCATAGTGATCATGAAATAAAAGAATTTTCAGTTCTTGGGAAGTAAGGAGGAGGATCAGTGGAACTGCCATCTTGGACTTCTGGAAGGCAGACTTTGACCTGTTTAGACGTCTAAACAGGGAGGTGGTCCTGAAGGGCAAGGGAGTCCAGGAAAGCTGGTCATTGCTCAAAAGAGAAAACTCTAAGGCACAGGAACAGGCCATCCTGGTGTGCCATAAGATGAACCAGCAGGGAACACCGGCCTGGCTGAGCAGAGCTTGAGCTGGAACTCAGGAACAAATGGAAAGTCTATGGCTTGTGGAAGAAGTGGCAGGACACTCAGGAAGACTACAAAGATTTTGTGAGGATAGCTGGGGAGAAAATTAAAAAGGCCAAAGCTCAACTAGAACATAACATGGCTAATGTCATAAAAGACAATAAAAATGTTTCTATAAATACATTCACTACAAAAGTAGGAATAAGAATCTCCATCCTCTATTGGATATAGGTAAAAATATGGTAGCCAACGATGAGGAAAAGGCTGAGCTACTGAATACTTGCTTTTCCTCAGTGTTTAATAGTAAGACAAGTTGTTCTCTGAGTGCCCAGCCCCCTGAACTGGAAGACAGGGAGCAGAATGAAGCCTTCATAATCCCAGAGGAAATGTTCAGTGACCTACTACACCACTTAGACACACACAGGTCTATGGGGCTGGATGGCATCCACCCAAGGGTATTAAGGAACCTGGTGGAAGTGCTCACCAAGCCGTCATTTGTCAGCAGTCCTGGCTAAACAGGGAGGTTCCAGTTGACTGAATATTAGCAACTGTGCTGCCCATCTACAAGAAGGGTTGGAAGGAGGATCCAGAAACTACAGGGCTATCAGCCTGACCTTGGTGCCAGGGAAGGTTATGGAGCAGATAATCTTGAATGCTATTACATGGCACATACAGGTGATCAGGCTTTGTCTGCATAGGTTTATGAAAGGCAGGTCCTGCTTGACTAACCTCATCTCCTATGACAAGGTGATCCACTTAGTGGATGAGGGAAAGGCTGAAGATGTCTACCTGTACTTTAGTAAAGCTTTTGATACTATTTCCCATAGCATTCTCCTGGAGAAATTGGCTGCTCATGGCTTGGACAGGCATATGCTTCACTGGGTAAAACATTGTGTGGATGGCCAGGCCCAAAGAGTGGTGGTGAAAGTCCAGTTGGCAGCCAGTCACAAGTGGTGTTCCTCAGGGCTCAGTGTTGAGGACAATTCTGTTTCATGTGTTTATCAGTGATCTGGATGAGGGGATTGAGGGTACCCTCAGTAAGTTTGCAGACAATATCAAGTTATGCAGGTGTGTTGGAGGTAGGGAGACTCTACAGAGGGATCTGAACAGGCTGGATTGATAGATCAAGGCCAGTGGTGTGAGGTTAAAGAAGACCAAGTGCCAGGTCCTCCATTTGGGTCACAACAACCCCATGCAACTCTACAGACTTAAGGAAGAGTGGCTGGAAAACTGCCCAGTGGAAAAAGATCTGGAAGTGTTGGTTGACAGTGCCTAAATATGAGCCATCAGAGTGCCCAGGTGGCCAAGGTAGCTAAAAGTATCCTGGCTTGTGTCAGAAATGGTGTGGCCAGCAGGACTAGGGAAGTGATTATGCCCCTGTATTCAGCACTGATGAGGCCACACCTCAAATACTGGGTTAAGTTTTGGGCTCCTCACTCCAAGAACATTGAGGTGCTGGAGTGTGTCCAAAGGACAATAAACCTGATGAAGAGTCTAGAGAACAATTCTTACAAGGAGCAGCTGAGGGAACTGGGCTCATTTAGCCTGGAGAAAAGGAGACTCAGGGGAAATCCTATCACTCTCTACAACTACCTGAAAGGAGGGTGTAGTGAAGTGGAGGTTGGTCTATTCTCCCATGTAACATGGAATAGGACAAGACGAGATGGCGTCAAGTTGCATCAGGGTAGCTTTAGGTTGGATATTAAGAAAAAAATTCTTCACAGAAAGGGTTGTAAAGCACTGGAAAAGACTGCTCAGGGAAGCAGTTATGTTACTATCCCCAGCGATATTTTAAAGATGTGTAGATGTGGTGCTTAGAGACATGGTTTAGTGGTGACCTAGCAATGCTGCATTAACGGTTGGACTTTATGGTGTTAAATATCTTTTCCAACCAAAGAGATTTTATGATTCTATGGTTTGATGTACCCACTTCCTGTATTGAAAGAGACAGTGAACAGTAACTCTCTACTTACTTTATGCCACCCATAAGCCTTGGACAAACCCTTGGTCATCAGGTTTCCACGCTGAAGACTCAAATTTGGAATATTTTACCCTTATCTTTAAGTACTTCGCTCCTCAGGCTTTTAAGACCGCACTTTTTGCCACAACAACGAACAAATCCATTTCCTCAAACAGGCAGTGTAAGTGCCAGACCCTGAACTCCATGGCAAATGAAGGCAACCATTTTTCTGCACAACGAAAATGAACAGCTTGTCTTCTAAAGGAGCTGTTCAGTTACCCTGATAGATTGGGAACTGATAATATATAGGGAACACACTTGAGACTTTTTCCACATACTGAGTTTATTCTTGGCTAGCTGCTCAGTTTAGCTTTACATTAGAACCTGGACTTTAAGGCTTGCATTATGTATGAGAATCTAGATAAGCTTACAGGATTAATTATGCCACACAAAAGAAAACTTGCCATTAGCAATTCAGTGTATCATTTACAGTATAATAATAACAATTCCCTTTCTTCCAATAAATTTGGGCATAACAACTGCAACACTTTGCCATTTTGACTCCTTGTTCTTAAGTTACAGCTTCACATGTATGGTCCTATTAACTGTAACAATTATGAAAATGAGCTTTATCACATGAACTTTTGACTGGGATTCATTACAGTGTCATTCTGCCTCTCCCACTGCTTCTAGAATATCATGATTTCAAAGTTCAGGGTGCTTTGTAAAAGCAATTTATCTGCCACCCACACGCCTGGGGTAGTAGCTGCTCACTTTACTACTTACGGCGTCTTCCAGAGCTCTACTAGTCTGAGAGGGTTAACAGAAATTAATGCACAGAGTTTTGATCTTGTCAGTAAGAAACACATTCACGTATACTACACAAAGTACTAAGGTGTTGAGCAAGGAGTGTTCATTATAGCACTACTTTAATGAGCCTGTAAAGTCCTGCTTTTGTGCTAAGTAATGTTCAGAGCAACTATAAACAGTTTAAAATTTAAGTATTAATGAGGATGTGAGTGGACAAGGGACACATGAGGTGAGCACTGGTGAAGGTCAATAAAATGAACGGAGACAAAAGCCACAGCCTCCAATGTTAGCAGTCTCAAATTGCATTTAAAGGCCGATCTTACACAAATATCATGAGGAATGGGACATCTAGGAAGGGCAGGAGAAGCCCTTCCTATTATTACGCTTAAGAGAAGGAGAATGGAAGAGAGGCTCTCTGACTTAGTGAGGAAAAAGTCCTGGCAATCTGACTTACCAGAGCCGTGATGTCAGTGGGATAATACTCAGCCACAGGAAATGATTAAGAGGAAGATCAAGGTAATCATCATATTCAGTAAGCTCAAGGATATTAGAAGTGAAAGGCACGCCAGACAGCAGATAGACAGGTAGAGCCTAGGAAACTATCGGCACAGTGATTAGAAAGAGCCGTAACAAAAGGGTAACTTAGGAAGACAAGCTAAAAAAGGAAAAAATAAGATAATGTCATGCAGGGATGAGTTCCAGGAACTGCCACCATGTCACAAAGACTTGTGTTTCTTGTGTTTTTTTTTTTCTAGGGGAGAGAAAGGGCTGGCTAAGATACAAAGTGCAGAGATGCAGCCCCATGAATACAGCGCTCCCTGCTCCATTGCTGCAATGCTCTACTATATCCAGCCTGAAGTAATGGTCACATCCCACCAAGATGGAGCACAGAGTGCTTTTCCAGCGGCCTCATCAGGGATCCACTCCTGTCCTAAAAGGCAAGGATGATCACTAACAAAGCCCTCAGTTGAGCAATGTCTAAACATGCTGTCACAGCCTACAGAATCAATTTGTTTATTGTTAGAGAATGCAAGACAAAGATCTCAAAAGCATCCCTGTTCTGGAGCTCCATTGAAAAAAGCTAACTCAGTATATTGAAATTCGAAAAACAAATGTATTCACCTTCAGCTAAGCTGCTTTCCCAATGATCAGCACACTCATAAAAAACACCATGATGAAGAAAATCCACATGAAAAACCTGTCCATCACTTTTGCAACTTTTTTCCACTCAATTCCTTTGGCCCGGTTTGCTTTATGGTCTCGAACACAATTAGCAATATACTCGATATTTTTAATTAGCATTTTGTAACAGGAACAGCAATTAATAGTCTCCCTAACCTTTTCACCATGCACTCCATAGCTTTTGTTCAAATTGCCATTGAGCTTCTCCTTGAGATCACAGTCATCATTCCTATTGGAAAGGTGACTCCTTACTTCTTTGTGCCTCCTCTGACACACATCATCCCCCTCTAACTTATGTTCTTCTTCCCTCTCTCTTTTTGGACTTGTGCAATTTTCACCCACGTCATAAACAAAAAAGATTTTTGACATGTAGTCCAAAATAACCACCCTGGCCCATTGTGGAACAGGCTTTGCTTCTGAGCCACAGTGATGGAGATTCATTATAATGATTGTCAATGCAGTGGAAGCCGTGATCATGGTCATTGTTGCTATATAATACTTTCCTGGAACACAGAATAAAATCATATTAAAGTTGCTGCCCATACAAAAAAAATCAATGCAGAAATAACAATGTGACAACAGAGTGATAACCGTAAATGCAAGTGAAAGCAAATTTTAATCACTCTGATTTTCTGTACTTAGATCACAATATACCATTTCAAAACAATGATTAAAGTCATTAAAGTAAAACCTCACACTCATTACTGTCAAGCCTTTACCAGACAAGTAAGTGACTACTGTATTAGCATGCTAAATATTTGTGAGCCACAATTTCTGGTCCTTGAAATACACCCGTTCAGAAACCAGTTTTAAAATGTTTATCAGAAGTCTTGCTCTTATCCTGGTGCACTGCAAAATCCCAGTGTTGATGGCTTCATACGGCACATTAGAAATTCCATTTCCTGATGTATTAACAAAAGTGATGATAGCACTTTGTTGGACCTGCGGACATATCCACACCAGCAGATGGATGCCTTCGCCTTCACATAGGCCAGTGAATATCCAGACCTCACTGGTACCCATAACTACTCTACTGACAGCTAAGAGGCCAGACACAGAGCTGAAGAGTGGCTCCACTGCCTGCTGAGATTTGTGGTCTGGATTTTCTTCAGACTGTACAAATTTTAGCATAGCCAGTCCAAACGAGGACAAAACTCATTCTGGCCAGGAACAGATCACAAATATGGAGAATACAAGCTGTGTCCCTCACCTCAGTCACTGCTTTTCACAACTGAAGTACACACCTGATCAGCTAACCTACTGTGGCTTGTGCCTATGCAAAGAGGCAGCATGAGGCAACAGTGTTCCAGAAATCCCACCAAGGCAGCTGGGCAGCCTCATGCCCTGGAGGGCAGATCACCCAAGGGCAAGAAGAGGGTCCTGGCAGATGACAGAAGGGACAGTGTGGAACATCACCCTTTCACTACACGTCAGCTCTTCTGAACTCTCAGATGTAAATTAAAATTCAGCACAATGGATTGCCAGGCATTAACAGTTCAATAACAATTGTTAGATATTGTCAGCCCTGAGTGTCCCAGCCAGGCCACCCAAGCATCTGTATCTCACAGAAACAATCTGACCTTGTATTTACACTTCATACACTGGTTCTAAAATAGTTTTCCATTGCTAGCATTACAAGACATGATAAAAAAGTTCTAAACAGCTACCTATGCTTAATAAGTACAAAATAGCTAGCTAACATATAATTTAAAATAAACACAAAATAACCTTAAAGAGCTGCAGTGTACGTGTACAAATTCCACACACATTTTTAGTACTTCACTACGGTTTTAAAATATAGCCCCTTTATCTTCCCTGAAGCCACAAATTACATCTGGTTTCCCTGATGTACAGCCCTGCTATTAATAAAACATGTTTAAAGACAAATCATGCAAAGCTCACCTATCAAAGGCACGTTTTCGGAGGGTGGCATGATTTCTGCAACCATCAGCTGGAATACAGTCAGAGCAAGAAGAACTGTAACGCCCAGAGAAACTTTTTCCCCAGAGTCTGCAGGGAGATAGAATCCCAGTGGGGCCAGGAAAGAAATCAAAATGCAAGGAAGCAATAGATTAAATATGTAGAAAGAAGACTTCCTTTTCAAAATGAGAGTGAAGGTCACATCTGGATAAGGCTCAGAGCAGCAGCCATAAGTGATGACATTCTTAACTGCTGGCATACCATGAATCTCCCATTCTACATCTTCTACAAAGTCAGAGAGGTCACCACTATCAAGAGAATTGGTGATGTCTACCTGATTACCATTATAGGTCCAGGACCCAAATGTAAGGTTGCACTGCTGGCTGTCAAAAGGAAAATAAGATACATCCACTACACACGAACTCTTTGTGATAGCAGGTGCATCCCAAGTGATCTTTCCATCATATCTCAACACAACATTAGTATTCACTGGCTCTGAAAAGTCATCATCGGCCCTAAAAGACAGAAAAGTGATAATCAGGATTGATGGGAAACAACCTGGAGTGTGGGCCAGTGAAGGCAGGGCAAAGGGGAAAAAGACTCTTACTTCACACCATTAAAAGCTTGCTTCTCAAATCCTATTTATTCTGAATTTTAGTAGGTAATTAGTATTAACTATTATTTACAGGTACTACTGCCCATTAATGCCAAATGTCAGTGCTGCTAAATTATGTTGTATTTGTTGGCCATAGCTTCTTCAAACTTGACCTCAAACAGGATACAGTAGGATAAGAATCCATTCAAAGATGAAAATAATCTACTGGTCACTACTGGCCTGGGAAAGCAGACAAGGAGTGCAGCTTACTTGTATCACCTTTCTGTGGCAAATCTTCAGAGCTCTTTCAACAGTCTCAGCACAGAGCATTTCAGACTGACAGGATATTCAGTTCCCAGTGAAGAGAAATTCAGAACAGCTTTGCTATTGCCAAATCTTGTCTATGGCTTTATTGTAAAATATTTAGCTGATCAACAACAAATGTTAAAAGAACAAACCCCTTGCTAAGGTAAGGTAAAGTAATGAAAGTTCAGACTCTGTGGGCCAATTCTTCCTTCAACCCTCCCTCCCTCAGACAAATATTCAAGTGGATTTCATCCAGCCACACTCACTTGTTATATAGGACAATATCTGGCCTCCAAACTAAACTGCTTGGAATTCTGATGGAATCCAACCCATCATATTTATCTTTGTCCCATTTGAGGTATGCATCATACCAGCTTTGTCGAATCCATAAGTAAGCTGACAAGATCTGGTTTCTTTCATCCTGCATAAAAATGTAGAAATATTTCTAGCCGCAGGTGACAAAATCACATCTTAGATACAGACAGTATTTGTTGTATAGCTTCAAAATAATGCCCCAAACAGGTCAGAATACTGACAGGCCACAAGAGTACTTCTCAGACAGGTACATATGCCCTTATGCTGTAACAGGGAACTTATTTATTTGGACTTTCTCTTTTTCTTCCTCCTGCACCAACCATAGCTTTAAAAATCACAGTTGTCTATGGCTCCCGGTGTATTAAGAATTTCCTTTTGTGAGCTTCAGAATAGCAAACAGCTAACAGATTCAGCCTAGCAAATACTCTGAAAGCTCGGTAAGGCCTTGAAGTTGTAATTCAGAAGTCACAAAAGTGATTTTCCATTCTCCTTCCAGACACATTTTCTTTTGCCTTACAAGTGTGTCTGGATGAACCAAATTTATTAAAAGGTTGCTGAAGGCTAAAATACGGAGTTTATGCAGAAATCTTAGAAAAAGTATTTGCTCTTTCTATTTAAAACTCAGCAAAAGTTGCCTGCAGGGTGTGATACCAACAAAAGAAGTCTTAACAATTCAGCAGCTCTGAGGTCACAGACTTATAATGGAAGTCTTAGTCTTGCAATCAGTTAAGAATCTACAAAGAACTGGAGAATGAGACCCCTGTGAGGAAGCATTACTGAAAATGTCACACCAAAAGGCAAGCTGCTTTTCCTACTCCAAGCAAAATGTACAGCTAGCACATTTCTGCACAACTTTAAAAATACCCCAGAACTGTATTCTTACCATGTCTTTAATTTGGGACAATGTGATCTGAAGGGTAACATTCAGTACTTTATCTGTGTCTTCCACTGGTCTTAGAGCATTTGAGTAGTCTTCAAATAGTTCATTAAACAGCATGTGAGCATATTTTCCTTTGGCCGATTCTACAGCTAGATAACAGATTTGTTCATTATATAAGATTAAGCACTGAGCAGTATCAGAAGATATCCTCTTTCTACAGCTTTAAGTAGTATTTGCTATATTTACCATTCATACACCGTAAATATAATTTAGTACAGGAACAGAAGTATATCTGATGAAGGTACTCAAATAAAGACAGCATTCACCTGTAGTGAATGAATAGCTAACTCCAGCTTTTCACACCCACTCAAAAAAGCCCCCTGCATCCAGAGATCTCTGTCTTTTTTAAAGGTAAATAAATATAATTACCTTTATTTTACTGATGTCTTTCATTTCACAGAGATTATTGACTCAGTCATAAATCTGCCAAGCGAAAATTAGTAGCAAAGTCTGAAGTCCGACCTGCTCCCAGGTTCATGACTTGTGATATCTCCCAAAATGCAGCACTGATAGATTCATAATCCTTTCATAATTTACTCTTTTTCTACCACCTGGAGAAAGTCTGAGCTGCTTTTCTTCACAAATTGCAATTCTGTGGTGTATGAACACATCCTTGCACTAACAGCTTTTCCAAACTATGTATTTGGAGATTCTCCTTGCTATCCAGACATAGTCACTAAGGATAACTCACTGAAACTTTAAGTTTAAACAACACTTTTGCTGTTCCACACTGTTTTGTGCATCATATTTTTTCTAGACAGTCTCTGTATCACCTTTAGATAGATTCACACATTTCTACATGGACAGTAACACACAAGATCTGTGCAAATGCGAGCTGGCACTATGTAGGAAAAAAGTGCTTTGGAGTACGTCATTCTTTGGTTACTCATGGTGGCTTCCTAGGCTATTAAGCGATCAAAGGAAACCTTCCTGATTAAAAAGAAACGCTAACAAATCCAAGCTTCACAAAGAGCATTTAAGTTCTGGTTGTACATGATTATACATTTTTGCTATGCATCAGTAAGACAAAGTAAAATGATACAGATGAAAGACTTCTGGAGCTCAACTGTGTAAGACACATCAGCTCCCCTCTAAGTAAAACAAACCTCAATGGGCATTTAGCTCTCACCTTGAAGCACCACTGCTGCAAACAGTAAGCAGAGAGAGATGGAAAAGGAGGACAGGCTATTTCTCTTCATTTCTGGATTTCAAATAAAACTGTTCACTCGAGGGCATGAAAACGTTTATAATCATCCAAACCTAACAAACAAAAATAAATCAAGTTGCACAACAACATAAAGAGGCTGAGGCACTGATGAGCTGCTAGAAGCAACTCTGTCCTTCCTCAGAGCCCTACAGCTACCGATGGTCTCTGTCCTTGCCACCGCCTGGGTTTCTGACGAACCCTCCCTCTCTCCGTAACCTGAGAGCTGCCTTTTCTGAAGCTGATGCTGAGGGAGAAGACAAGCAGATGGGATGTCACTAGGAAAACTACATTCCATTGCATTTTTTAACTATAAGTGTAAGATTGTTACCAATTTATGAAGAACTCTTTCACATTTATTTGGTGGGCTATGTTTTGCTGCCCCTATGTTCAGCAATAGCCTACTCAGAATTAGTTCTGTGGAACCTGTGGACCCTCAAAAAAAGTGATCTGCCTCAGTAATTTAATTGATACAGTCACAAGTCCAATATCACGCGTCCAATATGTCACACGTCCAAAAAAAAAAACCACCGCAGTTTACCTACTCCCATGCTGACAAAACAAGGTTTTGACCTACCAAAGTGGTGCCACATGGAAGACATGCAGTTATACCGAAGACAGATAACACAGACAGCATTTGCAGTAGTCCAATATCTCTGGGCAACAAGAACTTGCACTGATGTAGACAACTCTGAGACCAATCCTCAGCACAGTAAATAAGGAGCAAAATTGAACTCTACAGAAAAAATGCTATTTCCCAATAGAGTACAGGTGAACTTGACAAGACTTTACAAAGAATTACAGTTACTGGACAGTTCTTGCATTTAGCCAGGAGATTTACAGGACAGAAATACGTATATGAAACAATACCACACCTGCACTCCCATCTATCCCAGAACTTCATTAGCTCTGTCTATATTACTCATGTTGCCAAGTAGTACTGCAGGCATTTTCTTACAAGTTTATCACAGACTAGAGGAGATGACTTCCTGCTTTCTATAGTTCAATCCCTCCTGATATACTGCAGTCCATTTCACCATCCTCTTAGAACAGGTAACAGAAAAAAAGTCACTAACACAGAAATGTGAAAATATAGAATGAACTACGGAGGAAAAAAAAAAAAAAGAAAGATCCACGATAGTTCTGATCCACGCAAAATACAAATATACTGTTGCTTTACTCTTGTGTAGTCTTTTGGCTAGAAGGAAGCTGATCCCTCCATAGACACAATTTCTATATAGTAGCGCTCCTGGCAATCACTGGCTAATGTTTGTGTTTTCATGGAGTCTATAAATCAATGACATTTATGGACAGGTTTAATAGGTAAGCAATAAATAATTTCAGTCAAAGCACCTGTAATGAAATCCATCTCCACCATTTCATTTGTTGAATTGTAAAAGGGGAAAAAAGTGGAAAAGAGTTCAGAAGTCAAAAAGGTCAGAGAAGCCCATGGGCAGTATGTAGTAACTTTTTTTTGTGGGAAGAAGGTATAGGCTGTTATAGATGACAAAAATCAGAGACAAAAGAGGAGAGATGTTTGGGTACGGTCAGATCAATGCATTCTCAGGGGATACCTTTAGTCTACAGTACATTGCCATTATGTCAGAAAGTAGCTACTGCTTCATGTCTCTTACTGTAATTACAAGAGTGATTGGGGTACTGCTTTATGTGTGCTGCTATAAACACTACTGGAACCAAGACTAAGCTTGCTTTGTCACACAATTGAGATAATCTTGTGACCTGCAATACATATCTGCCAAGAGGTGCGGACTGATGTACCTTAATTTCCACAGGATTACATATATTAAAGAACTCTGCACCTTTACTGTAATAACAGTGGTCCCCTATGATAGGATGAGGGGCAATGGTCGCAAACAGGAACACTGGAAGTTCCACCTCAACATGAGGAAATATTTCTTTACTGTGAGGGTGACAGAGCACTGGAATCTCCTTCTCTAGAGACTTTCAAAACCAACCTGGATATGTTTTTGCTTGGACTGCTCTAGGTGAACTTGCTCTGTCAGAGGAGTTGAACTTGATGACCTCCAGAGGTCCCTTCCAAGCCCTACCATTCTATGATTTTAACATCTTCTTGAAGGAGGATGCTCTCAAGATACAAAAAAACCCCAAGAAGCATGCTTACTTGTGCTGTTTATTCAATTTATTCTCATACACACATATATTCTGTACGTTATACATTAATTTTGCAAAAGGATAGATGATAATCTCCCAGTTATGATCAATCATCTTTCCAGTCATAAAATATATCCAATAGCTACCCTGTATCGGACATATAGACAGGCAAAAATAAGCACATATATACAAGAACACACTTACTATGATTGAGATGTATCGATTACACAGTGCTTGTAAAAATAAAAGTAAAATACATGCAAAATACATGTCTTTTCAATATTAAAGATATAAAAAATTTAACAATACTAGTATGTTAGACCATTTGGCTTCTTTACATTTGTTCACAATAAATCTGATCTGTAATTTTAATCAAAATGTCCCTAATGTAGATAGTTTGAGTGAAGAGCGAGTATTAACATTAATCGTTGTTCACTGACCCGACAGATTCATCTATCTACAAACCCACGCATCCTCAGAATACAGTTTTAAATTGTGGCATAATCTATGTCAGCACAACTCCCAAATCAAACATCTCATTTAACATTCGAACGGAGTTTAAAATTACAGTTAAGCTGGTCTCTATTTTTACAGCAATAAATTCTGCTATGGAGTCAACAATTAATATAAAGGACGAGGCAGTTTACGAAGATAATTTAAGAAGAATCCTGGATCTTTGGAAGTCGTGATAAAGGCAACAACCTCTCCCAGAACTAGGTAAGTTCCCAGTGAAATTCAGTTACTTTGTTAGGGCACATCTGCCAGCAGATGGCACTCTTAGCCATCCTACCAATAGACTGATCAATTCAAGACGATTTTCCTTTATCACACAAAAATCATATCACATTTTAATTGACTTTGATTAATTTTGCTAATTATTTGCCTTACACGTGATAAGAAACAACAAGAAACACGATGTTCTTTGGAAGAAAAAAAGATAAGCACAAGAAACAAAACTACTTAAGGCTACAACCAGTTAGTATAGTTGCCTACCGTACATGACAGCAGTCATGAGAGGGCTTCATGATACGCAAATCTATACCCTCCTGAACACTGTACACCCGCTCACAGCCCAAACCCGCGGCTGTGCTGCGGGATGCCAGCTGCTTCCTCCACCTCGTCTCTCTCAGCAGCTTTCCTCACGCAGCTAGAGGACTACAGAGAGCCCCATTACTTGTCCCCCCACATCCTGCCCCAGAGCCTCTCCTGTGCCCTACCCCTGCCCACGCTGGGCAGAGCCGAGGAGGGGGTGCTACCTGTGGGTCCCACCGCAGGGGTCGGGGTGCAGCGGGGTCTCTTCTCTCTCCTCTGCAGGGCAAGCACAGAGACATCGCCGACGGAACTCCCACTCCTGCCAGCTGTGATGGACCCCCTCATCTACTACGGCCCCAGAGACTCCCCAAGATGCCTGGCAAGGAAGAACTCTGCTGTTCTGTGGACTCATTGTCACAGCAGCCCGCTTCAACAGAGGAGCCGGCGGAAACCAGCGTCTCAAAGACCCTCAGTCCAACGAGGGTGTCGCGGAGCTGGTGGCGACGTCAGGACCACCCCTTGGACAAGATCGCCCATGGGACCTCGTGGCAGGGACGGAGCACGAGCGGGTTCCCAGGCATGAGGTGGACAGCGCACAGAGGCCTGTGGACGTGGAACACAGTGCCAGGTGCAGGGGACCTGACATCTCCTCATGTGGCCAGGAGGTCCAGAGGCCGTGCAAGGTAGGACAGTGCCTCCAGAAGTGCTTCACCCGCTTCTGGAGCTGCCTGAAGTCCTGCCTGAAATCCCCTTGACAGGCCCCTGTGTCCGCTTCTGCAACACCTGGTGTCTGAAACGTTGGCTGAAGAAAAAGAAGAATCCTCCTCTTAGCAGCTGAGGATCTAGTGCTGGGAACCCCCTGGGGAGCTCCCTTGGGCTGCAGGACTGTCCCCTCTGCCTCCTGCCTGTGCCACCGCAACAGTTCACCGGCAACGCAGCAGATCGAACCTCATCAGGAAGCAGAGCCCGGCTGAACACAAGCCCTCACTGCTCCCCTTCAGCCCATTGCAGCTCGTGGGGCCTGGCACAGCCATCACCAGTGCTGGCAGTAGCAGTTCTCTGAGGATGGTCGTGGGTGCTTGGCATGAGCGACACGCCTGCTTTTGCTCTGGGATGGTCAAAGCTGAGCCGGCTCTGGCCTGGAAACTTCTCACAGTGCCCGAGACGAAAACCCCTGCTTAGCCTGTGCATGTGCACAGCTAGCACGTCTCAGGGGCAGCAGCAGTACCTTTGCAGAGGTACTTTTCAGCTTTAGTTATCATCCTGCCCCAGAGCCTCCCCCTGTGCCCTACCCCTGCCCACGCTGGGTAGCGCCAAAGAGGGGGTGCTACCTGTGGGTCCCACCGCAGGGGCCGGGGTGCAGAGAGGTCTCTCTTCTCTCCTCTGCAGGGCAAGCACAGAGACATCGCCGATGGACTCCCTTATCTACTATGGCCCCAGAGACTCCCCGAGATGCCTGGCAAGGAAGAACTCTGCTGTCTCTGTGGATTCATTGTCACAGCAGCCCGTTTTAACAGAGGAGCCGGCGGAGACCAACATCTCAGAAGACCCTCAGTCCAACGAGGGTGTCAGGGAGCTGGCGGCGGCGTCAGGACCGCCCATGGGGCCTCGTGGCAGGGACGGAGCACGAGCGGGTTCCCAGGCACGAGGTGGACAGCACACAGAGGCCTGTGGATGTTAAAACACAGTGCCAGGTGCAGGGGACCCAAAGTCGGGGCACAAGAACGGAGTGGCCAGGAGCCAAGCGTCGTGGGACAGCGTCTGGAGATGCGGTGAGCACTGGGGGAGAACCCCAGAGCCGGCCACAAAGCCTCGCTCCACGCCCTGCCCTCGCTGGACAGCCCTGCCTGCCGGCCAAGGAGGACGGGGTGCTGCCCATGGGTTCCACCAGAGGGGCCAGGGTGCAGCGGGTTCTCTTTGCTCTCCTCCTCTGCAGGCCAAACACGGACACGTCGCGCCCTTGCCAGTCATTCTGAACTACCTGGCCTACCACATCAAGATCCTGGCCAAAGGATCTGAGTGGTGAGGAGCAGGGGGTTGTCACTGTTGCTGGGCATCTGCATTGTGCACTTGTCCTAGCGACTGGGAGCATCGTGGTGGCACCGTAAAGTACCAAGCATGGCACCACTGCTGATGCTGATCTTGCAGCTTGGCCTGGCCTCGGCCATACCGCAGCTCCACGTTAAGTGACCGCTGCACCGTGCGGCGGGCAGGAGAGAGGAGAGGAGAGAAGAGGGGGGGTCTCTGGTGTGGGTCCGGGAGGCGCTCCCACCTCTCACATCTCCTCAGTGTCCTGCAGACACGGTGGAAGCTGAAAGGCCGGCAGGAGACAGCGCAAAAGGCCTCACAGCGTGGGAGGAACAGCAGCACGTCAGGATCCTGGCCAAAGGATTTGCACGTCCCCAGCACCGAGCACCTGGCGCACAGCTGACACCCCCCCGGCAGCCCAGACCCGGGGCTGCGCTGGCGGCTGCCAGCTGCTCACTCCACCTCTTCTCTCTCGGCAGCTTCCCCTCAGGCGGCTGGAGCACTGCAGAGACCCGCACGGAACTGGGAGATGTGGTGAGTGCTGGAGGAGATGTCCCCCCACATCCTGCCCCAGAGCCTCTCCTGTGCCCTACCCCTGCCCACGCTGGGCAGAGCCAAGGAGGGGGTGCTACCTGTGGGTCCCACCACAGGGGCTGGGGTGCAGCGAGGTCTCTTTTCTCTCTTCCTCTGCAGGGCAAATCCAGACACATCTACAATGGATCGTCCGTCCTTGCCGGCTGTGGTGAACTGTATCCTGTATGAGGGTCCCCTGCACAGCTCCATGAGCACCCCATCGAGCAGCAGCACCAGTTCCGTCGATGCCGTCTCACTGGACTCTTTCCAACAACCATTGCCCGTTTTGATGGCGAGGCTGACAGGACTGACAGAGGCCAGCAACTCTGAAAACTCTCAGCCCAACGAGGGTGTCAAGGAGCCGGTGGTGAAGCTAAGAGCAGCCCATGACCAAGACAGCCCACGGGACCTTGTAGCAGGAACTAAGCGTGTGTTCTCAGGCATGGTGCAGACAGAGTGCAGTGCGGTTACTTTTCTCTCCTCTGCAGGGCAAGCACAGAGACATAGCTGACAGAACTCCCACTCCTGCCAGCTGTGATGGACTCCCTCATCTACTATGGCCCCAGAGACTCCCCAAGATGCCTGGCAAGGAAGAACTCTGCTGTCTCTGTGGATTCATTGTCACAGCAGCCCGTTTTAACAGAGGAGCCGGCGGAGACCAGCGTCTCAAAGACCCTCAGTCCAACGAGGGTGTCGAGGAGCTGGTGGTGGCATCAGGACCACCCCTTGGACAAGATCGCCCATGGGACCTCGTGGCAGGGACGGAGCACGAGCGGGTTCCCAGGCACGAGGTGGACAGGGCACAGAGGCCTGCGGACATGGAACACTGAACCCAGCAGAGGGGACCCAAAGTGGGCAGAGGGGGGGACGGGACAGGTGATAACTCTAGGGCCCTGAGGGTGTTGTGTATCAAGGAGAGAAATGCTGCAAGGGGTTTCAGGCAGGAATGCAAGTTAAGAAGAAAAGGGAACTGTGCAGACACCCTGGAGGAGTGATGAAGAAACCACAACTATGGCTGTTGCTGTGGGCGGAGCGCAACCTCTCTTCAACAACTACCAGGGACCCCCAGGGAAGCAGCGTGGAGATCCAGGCCACATGCATAACAACTATGCATATATAATAATTAGTTCCTGCAAACAGAATGAATATGTTTAATCCTTCCGGGAAAACTAATGCCTATGTATGTAAAGGGGGGATATAAGCTTGGACAAGTGCCAGGTACAGTACGCATGACAGGTGCAACTATCCCCCGTGCATCTGGCACTGCAATAAAGAAATGTCTGCTTTCTAACACTAAACTGAGTGTTAGAGCGTTCATTTACTGGAGTTTTGGTAACATGGGCTCAGAGAGTAGCTGGTATTCCCTCCCCTTCCTTCCCGGGCTCTGCTGCTGCGACTGCGCCTCAGCACGGCTGGGCCTGTCTCCCCGTGCTCTGCAAAATCCATCGCCATCAAAGAGCGGGTTTTGTCTACTGTTGTCTATCCCTCTTCCCTTCATATTCCTTTTCCCTGTTTATCTTCTGTTACTTACTAAATTGTGGTTATTGCCACCTTAAGGATCCCCCCGCCCCGCCTCTCCCGCACGGCCCCGGGCCGCCGCTCCTGAACCGGCCCCACGCCCGCCGAGCCCGCAGGGCAGGAGCAAAGCACCAGACAAAGGCCCGACCGCTCCAAGCAAAACGGCCCGACTTGCCCCAGGCACCAACCGCAGAAAGCATTCAACGAATTTAGACCGACTGCTGAAGGTGGTGATGAGGAGAGAGAAACGGGGGAAAACTCCTCTCAAGAGCAAAAGTCGGCCCGAGTCAGAACCAGCAGACAGACTCCTGTCAGAGTCTGAAGTTAGCACCATGCCCATTGTGAGAAATAACCACTCGCTCAACATAGAACAGAGGATAAAGTCTTCCAAGCAAAGCTACAAAAACACTTGCTGAAAAAAACCCAAAGCTAAACCACTGGCGTCTCCCGCCAGAGGCACACCGGCCCCTGGTGCTCCGTGTAGTTACACCCTCTGCCCGACCGCCTCATGCCCTGTCCCCGTTCCCCATTGGATGGGCACTTGGAAACTTGGACCGCCTACCGCTCTTACACCACAGTGACATCCCCGATTGGTCAACTCCTCTTCTCCTCCCCCTCAAGGGCGTCCCACCTGTCATAATCCAGCCCCTAATTCTATTTGCTGAAACCCATGACTCTCACTGGACTCTACCCAGCAACCATGGCCCGTTTTGATGGCGAGGCTGCTGGAGCTGATGGACACCAACAACTCAGAAAACCCTCAGTCCAACGACGGTGTCTAGGAGCTGGTGGCGAAGCCAGGAGCAGCCCATGGCCAAGACGGCCCACGAGACCTTATAGCTGTGATGGATTGCTGTTGCAGGTCGCTGGGCCGCGGCCAGGCCCAGCCTCGCCCTGTGAACACTCTGTCCTTGAAGCGATTGAAGAAAACAAGTTTGAAGAATTCGCTGGCTGAGACAAGAAAGGTTTGCAAAATAACCACTGCCTATGAGAATAGAGAAAAGAGCGTGTGGACAGAGGAGCTGAGCTAATAGCAGGAGAGGAAGCGGCACGTGAACTTATAAAGAGGGTATAAAAGCTTGGGCTGTAATAAATAAAGTGGCTTCTGCTTATAACTCATATTGAGTGATTGGAGTCCATTCCTCCTCCTGCAAATGGTGACCCCGACATGATCACCGGAGAGAGCGCAGAGAGACACCGCGAGAGGAGAGCCTGGTTTGGAGATTCTGCTAGCAGCAAGTCTGCTGCAGGCGAGTACAGCGAGACTCGAATCAAAACGTATGTTGCAATGGGAAGTCGCCCAGCGAGGTGAGCAAACCGGGGCGGCTCAGAAGAAGGAGTGATAGTCAGACTCCTGCTGCATATCCTCTCTAAGAGAGGGATTAAATATTATGAAATCACAGTCCAGCGACTTCTAGGATGGTGCCANTTTTGCGAACCGTATTTTTAAATGGAATCCCTGGCAAAGACCTTCGCAGACGCAGAGCAAGTGAGAAAGAACTGCTTCCACTGGGGGCAGCCGGGACGTTTATAAAAAAAAAAAAAAAAA
>VWZK01000736.1:100820-121650 GCA_013396935.1 Baryphthengus martii | reverse complement strand
TGTCCCCATAGCAGAGGTGCTCCAGCCCTGCCATCATGCTCAGGGCCTCCTCTGGACTCATTCCAACAGTTCAATGTCTTTCTTGTGTTGGGGGCTCCAGAATTGAACCCAGGGCTCCAGGTGGGAGCAGAACAGAGTGGGAGCATCACCTCCCTCAACCTACTGGTCCCACTTCTTTTGATGCAGCCCAGGATACGCTTGGCCTGCTGGGCTGTAAGCTCAAGCAGAATCACTCTAAGGTATATTGTGGACTTTAGCAGCAGCAATTCTGTTACAACCACGGAAGGCTGCAGCTCTACAAGATGCCAAGTTTGCAGAGCAGTATTTTTTATTACAATAAAAAAAGCGTAGCCAAGCGTGAAAAAGAAAAAGAAAAATAAATCTAACACATTTTCCAGCCTACAAACTTCCTCCTGCCAGAAACAAAGCAGTAAAGTGGAAGCCGACCGGTAAATTTTAAGGTTTAGTTGAGCCTGGAAACAAAACCTCACAGCTGCCAGATCTTCAAGAGTCAGAGACACTTGGAGTTCTAGTTGTTCCCATCACCACCTCTCTCTGGTTACAGTTGGATGATCGCTTCTTTCCGTGTCCAAGTGTCCTTCCCCCCCAACCCCAGAGACTGGCCAGCACCACATCCCCACTTTACCACCACAATTGTTCACGTGACCGTGTAACAAAGGGCCCTTGGTAAGAAATAAACCTTTCCCTCCATCGTGCGGTACGTCCAACACCGACCCGGCTCCCGTGGCCGCACCAGCCTTGCCCGCGGAGCCGTGATGATGTGGGGGCAGCAGCTCCTTCATCCCTCCTCCACTCTGTCCAACAGCAGCTCCTCTGCCCATTGCACTGACATCGGTTCCCTGGTACAAACCTGGCGACCATCATTTTAACCACTCTTTCCCCTCTCATTGTTTCAGTTAAACCCCGAGCAGCTGTTCCACGCCTCAGCAGCTCCGTCGCTCTCTCTCCTCTTCCTGCACTTTCCTACCCTTTGCACCTGCAGCTGAGGAGGGTTTCAGCCAGCTCTGCTCTGCTCCAGCCCGGCTCAGCACACGGGCACGTAAACACGCTGCAAAAGTGTGAACAAACAGCTGGGAAAGGGGGAAGAAACAGAACCGGAGCAACTGCAGCTGTACGGCCCGGCCTGTGCAACCACGGCCTCAGCTCGAGGTTTACCACCCTCCTTTCAAACAGGAGAAAGGCTCCGCTGCACCTCCAGGCTACCGAGGAGTAGTAAAGCACGAGTATCGCTTCAGTACCCAGACAGATGCAAGTTCGTCAGCGGGATAACCGGAGAACTTTTGGTAGATTGTAGATAACATGAAACCGGCAGGTTCCGGCGAACTTACCACGAGTTTATTCGTTATCTTGGCAGATACAAAACCAAAAGTAAGGATGTACAAGCAGGGGTGCCTCTCGAAGAGCTGCACAGCAGATTTCTTGTAGATCATGGCAGCTAACGCGATCACCGAGCCAATGTGAAGAAAAGGTGAAAGGACACTCGTTCCCTACGGCAAGCGAGAAAGTTGAAGCGTTAGGTTAATCAAACGTCACGGAGAAACCTCGATGAGCCAAACGCCCACGTGGTACACGGTGTGTGGCTTCTACCTGAAACCCTATTAGAATCACAGAATCGTTAAGGTTGGAAATGACCCTCAAGATTGAGTCCAACCATCAACTAAATGTTATCATGACCGCTAAACCATGTCCCGAAGCGCCACATCCACACGTTTTTCAAACGCCTCCAGGGATGGTGATTCCACCACCGCCCTGGGCAGCTTGTTCCGAGGTCTCACCACTCTCTCAGTAAAGAAGTTTTTCCCAATATCCAACCTAAACCTCCCCTGGGGCAGCTTAAGCCCCTTTCCTCTCATCCTATCACTGGTTACCTGGGAGAAGAGACCAACCCCCACCTCACTACAACCTCCCTTCAGGGAGTTGTAGAGAGCACTAAGGTCTCCTCTCAGCCTCCTCTTCTCCAGACTAAGCTGCTCCTCACAAGACATGTTCTCCAGACCCCTCACCAGCTTCATTGCCCTTCTCTGAACTTCAAGGTCCACATACTGCGGTGCGCAGAACCTGTCCTTCTGAACTCCAGCACTAACAGGAACAAAAGGTGGTGAAACTGGAGCGAGCAGCAGCTGAGAATGTGGTTGAACTTTTCCGGTGCTGGGGGAGAAAAGAAGGTTTTGGGCAGCGAGAAGCGCAGAGCTCTGACGCTTGTCGCACAGGCGGCGGCTCCTCCTGTTAGCAAGTGACAGGAGACAGCACTGCTATCGCTTTTTCTGTGCCAGAGGCACTAAAACAGCCTTCTAGGTAGCAAATAATTACTAGGCTGGTACAGAATTTTTGTTGGAAAACCACTGGGGCTCCAGAATCAATCGCCACCTTCACCAAAACGCAAGGTGCTTGTGCAGGTACCTCCACTGGTACTTGGCACTATGAGTAGTACAGATCTTTTAGCAGGATCAAAACCATAACCAGTCTCCTTGACAAACTTCCTCTGAAGAGATTTTTGCACTGGATCTCTTTGAGGGGTTGGGAGGTGCACTTATATCATTTGGTTTATATCATTAATTGAAAAGCAAATATCAAAGTACCACAAGCACTTTTAATCACTCAGATTCTAAACCTCTCGACTCCTAAAGCTACTATCCTCATGCAGACAGTGTTTTCCCGAGCCAGCAAGGAACTGAAGAGAAAATACTTCACATGTAGGAGTTGATTATGTAAAATAAAAGCTAAAGACGTGGCTGAAAAGCCCCAGGGAACAAAGAGTGACGAGCGGAACAAAGTACTCACTGCTATAGTGGATCCATTTTTGCCAACTCCACCCGTGAAGATCACACCAAAGTAGTTTGTACAGGAGAATATGGTTCCTGCGACAGTACAGAGAGCTGGGAATATTTTCACCTGAATATTCAGTATTGGGATCTTAATGGAAGAGAGACGAGAAGTTAAAACAGGCACAAGCAAACTAAAATTGGGTTTGACACTTCGGGTGCACTCAAACACTCCACTTTCCAACACCACCTTTGCTTTTCTTTCTCTGCTCTACAGAGATTTCCATTTCCACAAGGGACAGAGAACTATGTATTTTCCCAATAATCCTTCCATCGAGGTTCCCATAACGCCAGGAACCTTTTCAGTTACCTGAAAAGAGCCATCAAAAGCAGCAGAGTGGACAGAATGCAGAACTCGCCAGCGAAATCCCCCAGCAACCCCACGGAAGAAAGGCATCAGTCAGCTTTTCTGAAGCTGGGTAAAACTCACAGCTACAGCCCAAGAGCCAACTGGGCAAAGCAAGAGCCATCAAATAAAGCCCCTTCAGAAACTGGACACTACCTCAGGGGTGAGACAAAGGGAAGCAAACAGAGACCAGCCAGGTCAGCCCAGGCAGTGAGCCCAGCAGAGCAAGCGATGAGGTTGCTAAAGAAGTGAAAAATGAGCACAGGCAGTTTTGAAAGCAGGGCAGGAGTTTTCTTCGTTGTTCGACGGTTGTGTTTTGAGCAGAACAGGAGGAACCAGAGCAAAGAAGAACGAGTTCAAAATAAACCACAGGAAATGTTATGGAAGCCAATGTTTAGAAAGGACTATCCAAAACTTCCCAACTTCATCTATACAAGTACTAAAAGTCTTAGGGAATCACACAATCATTTGGGTTGGAAAAGACCTTGAAGATCATCGAGTCCAACCATTCCCCCATCCCTGCCAGGGCACCACCGAGCCCTGTCCCTCAGCACCACAGCTCCACGCCTTGGAAACCCCTCCAGGGATCAGGGGGACTCCAGCCCTGCCCTGGGCAGCCTGGCACAGGCCTGGACAACCCCAAAGGGCAACAAATTGTTCCTCAGCTCCAACCTCAACCTCCCCTGGGGCAACTGGAGGCTGCTTCCTCTCATCCTATCTTCACAGGCTCTTAATTCAGGAACTGAAGTCATAGCACTCAAGTGAATCAACACCCTTGGCTCGCCAACACCAAGGAGTCCAACTACAGGAAAAAGGCCCAAAGAGCTGAAGTTGTTTCTATTTTTCTCCAAATGACACTCTCAGTGGAGCTTTCAGCAGGTAAAGATCATTTGTTTTCCGTCACGTTCAACAACTTCATCTCTCAGTCCGTGCAGGGTCTACTTCAGAGGCAGCAGCAGCTTTAACTCTTCGCTGCTCCTGAGCAGCCCAGAGAGGAGCAGCCAGACCCCCTCTCCAAATCGCTGCCCCGCAGGTTCACGGCACTCGAATACACCTCTCCCTTGCTCGGGCTGCACTGTTAAGTCAAAAAGCATTTTCTGAAAGACTATAAAGGAAGAAGCAGAAGTAAAGAGAAGGCAGAGGCTGGAGTGCCAGCTGGCAGCAGCCACCCCTGTCACCAGGCACAGGACTCCTGAAGGTCTCTCCTCCGTCGGATAACGGAGGGTACCCGTGCTGCCCTCTGCTTCCATGCTTTGGTATTTAAAGAACGGGGTGAATTTGCTCTTCTCCAGGAAGGAGAAAACAAGGACAAGCTTTATACAGGCGTCAAAAGACATTAAGCTTGACATTTCCCAAAGACAAGGGGAGCTGGCTGGAAAAAGCACCCCGTGAACTCCCAGCTCCTACCAACACATCCGAGAAGGATGCTCAGCAAAGGCAGGAGGCTGAGGCTGCGCTGTTCGAACATCTGGTTTGGCTCATTATGCTTTAATAACACTCTCCTTTTGGCTTCCACCAAGAGCTGCACCAGTGACAGGTATAAGCCTGCACTGAGCTGGCAGAAATAACTGATGGGAAAGAGAGCTACGTGCAGAAACTTGGCAGGGGAAAGTCAAATGAGAGGCATCAAAAGGCAGCGTCTGCTAAATCACTTTCCATACAAAATGGAAGCAGCGAGGCCAGGAGCTGGAAGCAGCAAAGGCAAGCAAATAGCACAGAGGAAAATATAAAAAATAAAATAAAAAAAATTAAGATACCTGAGTAAAGGCAGACAGGGAGTTGTACTCAAAAATCTTCCTGTGAAGAGGCACTTCAGCCTCTGACTTTTTAAATAAGAGGACACTACAAGGCAAGCCACGAGACCTCCCAGTCTGGTATCCCAGTGTCCACACTGGCCCACACAAGCATTTGGCCCTTGCTGGTGATCGCCCAGCTCCCCGCGGCAGCCAGAGCCACGCGGAACCTCACGAGACTGGGTCGATAACGCAGCGAAGAATCGCAAGGCAAATCTTCTGCAGGTAAACGACATTCTCTGTTAAACCCTTGGAAGCTGATTACAAGAGAAAGGCTCCACTGCCCAGAAAGCTGAATACAGATTCCAGGCTTTGTCGGGGAAAAAACCCAGGCACGTTAATAAAAAGAAGTGGCAGCAGGCAAAGAATGGATTAACGAGCGCTTGCCAGAGCCTGGATTAAAGCAAGTCCAGAATCATTTGCCAGAAAATTAATATCAGGCTTCCAGATTAGATGTCGTCAAGAGTTTTGTGCATCATGAATTAAAAAAAGAAAAAAAATGTAATTAGGAAACAGGAAGAAAAGCAGAGCTAAGGGCTCGAGGAAGCAGCAGCCAGGAGGGTGTAAGAGCCGAGGCATCCGTAAGCGGCCACAGAGGGGCTGCCTCCAGAAGCCCTTCTTGGCTGGCTCCTGGTCACAGATACCATCACCAGTTGGGGAACTCCTGGTATCCCAGAGCCCTCCTCACAAGGCTGGATCCCAGCTGGAGTTCAGATCCGTACGTACGTACGTTGCGGTCGCATCTGCAAGAGGAACAGCAACTCAGAGCGAGCCCAAACCCAGCTGCCTTTAGAGTGATGAAGAGGGTTTGTTTTATCTTCACAAAGTGTTTACGCTTTCACAGACTGGCTCAGGTTGGAAGGGACCTCAGGGATCATCTCATCCAACCTCCCTGCCATGGGCAGGGACACCTTTCAACCAGACCAGGTTGCTCAAGGCCTCATCCAGCCTGGCCTTGGACACCTCCAGGGAGAGGCATCCACAGCTTCTCTGGGCAAACGATTCCAGAGTCTCACCACCCTTGGACTGAAGAACTTCTTCCTAAGATCCAGTCTAAACCTGTTCTCCTTCAGCTTAAAACCGTTCCCCCTCGTCCTGCCGCCGGACGCTGTTGTGAAAAGTCCCTCTCCAGCCCTCCTGGAGGTTCCCTTCAGGTGTTGGAAGGCAGTTAGAAGGTCCCCCTGGGAATCTTCTCTTCTCCAGGCTGAACAATCCCAGCTCCCTCAGCCTCTCCTCGTAGCAGAGGTGCTCCAGCCCCTGGATCATCTTTGTGGCCTCCTCCGGACTCGTTCCAACGCTTACACCACGAAAGAAAAAAAAAACCCAAAGCCTCAAAGCAAGCAACGGCAGAGCTTTTCTGCCTTCAAACAGCAAACGCCTCTGCAGGACCGACGCACGGCGCGAGCTGCACCCAAGCTCGCTCGCTTTACTCACAGTTTCCAGGACGAGGAGGCAGCTGGAGCCGGACTCACCACCCGCCCGGAACCGCTGAGCTCCGGGAGCTCCGCAGAGCGGCATTTTAACCGCCTTGAAAGAGAATGTACAGCGCGGCGAAGGCCGAGGGCGCTACAGCTCCGCGCCCTTCCAGGGGAAAACTGAAAGCTGATCGAAAGCGACAATTGACAAAATACACAACTCTGATTTTTTCGGCCCGTTGGGACGGTTTTGCTTTTCGCCTGTTGGCGTGAGAAAGTGGAATGTTTGAGTGCACAGCTGCACTTGAGCCCATGGTTTTTCCCCACCAGTCAGAAACAAATCAAAAAATACCAAGCAACCAATTTTGCTGTCACGTAAAATATCAAAGGATTGGGAGGAGAAGGGGTTAAGGAGGGATTGGGTGGTAGATTTTGCTCTGCAAGCAGTAAATAACCTTCCTAAATCAACACAAAATCTCACAGGTTGAACGGAAAAGAAAAATTCCCAATTGTCATGGGAAAGCTGATCAAGTTTCTCCCCTGAAGAAATGCCTCCATTATCCCAACACCAGATTTCCAAAGAGCTGCATCTTTCAGAAGCTGATTCAGCCAAATGCTGCTGCCACCCAGAACTTCTAATAGATACCCAGGTCTGGCTGAAAGGATATTTTAATAGGTCCTTTCAAAAGGTTATTTATCTGAATTATTAAATAACGCAATTTCTCAGCTCACATAAACACCATCTCGCACAGAACTGTGCCAGAGGTTGCTGTAATGGTTTGATTTCCCTCCTTTTTAAAAAAAAAAAAATGAGAAAAAGGAAACTGAGCACATGCCTTGGAAAATCCCCGTTAAAGGCGGAACAGCAGCTGCACAGGGATGTCGGCCGCACAAACCTCGGGAAGAGTTTGGCACCAATAACCCAACTTGCGGCCTCATTTTTATTTTTATCTTTTTTTTTAGAATTCGTTCTATCCAGATTCCGTCTCTTTAGATGGTATTTACTTTGCAGTTTACATAAGTAATTGGGAGGGGGTGGGGTTTTTTAAGCCTGGAAGCACACGCAGCCAAACCGGGGTAGTCGGAGTTAGCTCCTTTTGCTGGATCTTCTCCACAACATTAGAGGCCTCATTTCTCTAGTTCTACCAAGCAGATTAGAAATTCATCAGTTTGGAGCGAGGCAGTTCAGTAATTTTTGACCATCTCTTGGTTTTATTGCAAATCGAGATTTCCTCGTCCACCTTAAGAATGTCAGTTCTCAAATTCCCACAGATTAACCCTCCAGAAGGGAAAACCTTCCGGGAAATCAACGCTTTTCGAGGTTACTTCCAGATTTATTTCATTGATATATTCAGGTCTACGCTTTTCTCTGGGCAGTGCCACTTTGACAGCTCGACGTGGCTTCAGTCACATCAATATAAAGTCAGTTGACACAGCCCAGTGAGCCTATAGGATCCATACGCAGCCAGCCCACGGCAGCCACTCGCTTAATGAGGATGATCTTTGTTTTTAAAAGCATCAACTTCTTTATTTTCCTCACATGGATAAAATTGGTCAGCCGCATTCAGGCCAAATTACCCACTGCTGGTTACCAACTGCTCTCCAAAAGCTTTCCCTGTCCCCTCAGCCCAATTTAAAATCCCTCCTCGGGTGCTGATTTAGCTTGGTGCATAAAGTTCACTCCAGTTTTGCCAGCTGGAAACTGGACCTCACTGAAGGCGGATTTAATTTTGTGCGACCTTTGATAGCTTTTTACCTGCAAACACAAAATGCGACCTAAGATCTGGGTTTAATACCTCTGGTAAAACCAAAATGCACAGTTATTGATCTATATACTCAAGAACATATATTTCCATTTGAGTTAACGTGAGATTTTTCCCCTCACAAATGAACCGGTGCCACTACATGCAGGTAAGTCCTTCCAGGTGACTACTAGATTATTAAAAAGGATAAAATAAGAACAAAATTACCAGAGATTGCCAAAAAGGTGGTCCTCCAATCACTGCCAGTAAATGCATGATTATTATGAAGATTTGTACTTCAGTCACATCAATTCTGATTAGGTACAAAAAGCCAAAAAAAAAGCAAAATTATTCAAAGCCATTTCAAGTCCGTTATTTGCAAGCTCAGCAGCTCTCCTCTATCATGCACAGCATAACAACTCCAAAATACTGAGGGAAAATGAGGCAAAACTTAGGTATCGTTCAGAAAGCAGAAATATTTTTTCGTTTTCCTGTTAAAATCTAGAGCCGTGCGGCGCCGCTCTTTTTGTTTCATTTCACAGTGCAATAAAAATCCATTTTGTCGAGAGGAATAGTTGGAACTCTTCTTTTCAAATATTCTGTTTTAACCTTGTCCACCAGGAAAAAAAAAAAAAGAATTCCTTTCAGATGGTAAAATTCACAATGGATATTTGTAATCCCTGCTCTATTCCCCATCCTATTTTTTAATATGAATATTCTCTCTGAAGAGCATCAAGCTTGAAAAAGCAATGCGGAGCCCTGAAGAGTTTATGCAAATAAAAGGTAAATCGAGTAATAAATAAAGAAATGGTCCCCTCAGCTGCATGGCTGAAGATTATCCAGCTCAGGATCCAGCAGAGAAGAGAAACTACGTCTGGTTCCAGCACCGCTCATACGGTTTGTGGAAGGGCAAGAGGGAAAGGCTTAGAAAAAATTCACTTTCAGGCTGTTTTCAAGTCTTGGAGGAGCTACAAGAGGGAAAAGCAGTTGACATGGAAGTAAATCAAAATACAAGAAGAGAAAAGGAAGTTTAGTATCAGGTCAGAAGGCCACCAAGTGTGCTCTACAGCCTTTGTTCCAGTGTTGGAGCGGATTCTCTCATTTGAGCATCTTCAGTCTGGTCAAAATATAATTTTATTTTTTTTTTCCCAGCAGCAGATCGAGATGGCACGGGATAATCACGAGGCTGGACCCGACTCCCACGTAGAACGTCCCTCACAGGAGAAGAAAGCAGAAGGACAACGGCACATGGCGTTTGAGGCCACCTCCTATCTTATTCTGGATTCTCTGGATGCCAGAGGGCAGGCTGGAAACACAGAGCATCCAGTCCTCTCAGTGCCACTGCACCTTCCCCGCTTTCTGAGCAGCTCCCCAAGAACCTGTGGAGTAAAATCCGTGGAACCAGCAGGCGGGGCACAGTCGGCAAAAGAGGCTACGAGACCGAACCCCGACCGTCCCTGCTCAGAACAGCCACTGCTCCCTCCCTTGTAAAGGAAATAAGAGGGGGAAATAAAGGCTGAAGATGATGGGAGAGCAGCAACAGCCACAGGCTCTCAGCAGAGAATGGGAAAGTTTAGCCAAAGCTGACAGAGGAAATCTGGAGAAGACTCCAATAAAAAGATCATTTCCTTCAGGTGTCTTTGCTTTGTAAATGTTCTTTTCGCTGCAGCAAGCAGGAGATAGGAGAGACCGAGGAAATAACCTCAGGGGTCCTCCTAGATTCCGATTTGTTGGTCTATAACAATCCTGTCAGGCAATCAGAACTAGCTTGAGGAACAAAACAACAACAACAAAAAAATATTCATTTCCACAAAGAGGAAAGAACATTCTAAAAAAAAAATTTACAAAAATCCATATTGTCAGTCCTCACACAAACAAATTAAGCCTTTGAAGAAAATGTCAAAATGCTCAGCCGTGCAAGAAAAGAGCTGCACAAAACATCTGATTAAATGCAAATTGCTTCCTCCAAGCCTTTGGAATCAGCAGGGAAATGTGTTTTCAGTGGGTCCAACTGAGGAAGGGCTGGAGCAGCTCCGTGAACCCGCACAGGTTCGACAGGAATGATTTTAGCCAATTTAGCTACTTCTGGTGATGACCTAAAAGAACGTGAAAAGCCACTGAGAACACTCACAAACAGTGACTAGGAACTGAAGGAGGGAACTGGAGTTTAGAGCTTTCCTTCGACAGTAAACCAGGTTTCTTTTGGCAGCGAGACTCTAACGCGAAAGAAAGCAAGGTCATACGCTTCACAAAAAATTTCAGATTGTAAAAAGCAAGGTATTCTGAAAAAAAAACTTCAAACTGGGAGCCCAACCAACCCATGGAAGCAGTGCCTGGATCCAGGTCAGAGAGCCATCACTGTCTTCTTCACACAGCCCACGGTACAACCTTGGCTCCACCGCCCGAAGCTCGGCTCTCCCCAGCTCAAAAATTTCTATATAAATTCTACATAAAGAGATTTTTAAATTTTTTTTTTTAACTGACAGGGCTCCTTAAGACAAAAGGCATAAGGTCAATTAATTACATTTTGATTGATTTAGACCATTAGGTTTTTGGACACCACAGGGCCCCTTAAGACAGAAGGCATAAGACCAATTGAGGAGAAACTAAGCAGCTGAACTATCCCCTAAATAAAGCATCATTTTTTAATACCAAGGACGAAAGAGGGCTGAGAACATCCTATGCTCGCTAAAACCATTGTCGGAGGACTTAAAAAGATACGATGACACCAGTATAGGCCCGATACTGGAATTACCTGCTGAATTTTTTTTTTTTTTTAGGATGTCAAACCACCACTGCTTCAAAATCTCAGACTGCAGGAATCTGGAGAGGCAGCTCCTTGAAGCTGGACCACAAAAGGGAAGAAGGTTTGGAAACAGGAGCTGGGTGAAAGGGAAAAGAGAGACACGCTGTTCCTCGTGTCATTTAACTGGAATTGAAAAGGAGTATGCAGCTAGAGCATGAACTGGACTAAATCCATGCAGCTGCTAAAAGGAGCAGTCATCCCAGCTTCTCTGAACCATCCCAGCTTCTCTGAACCCAGCCACTTTCTCCCCAAACCCCACCTGCTCAGTCCCACTTGCCCCAGCACGACAGCCACGTGCCAGCAACCGGGTCAGGAAAGCGGTCTGAAGTGACCCAACGGAAAAAAAAGAACAAGCAAAAACGAGGTTCCTGTCCCAATTTCCAGCATATCAGCTTTCCTCAGCCGCTCTGTGTGGCCTCATGAATGATGCAAGCACAAAGGAGAGGACGGTGGAAGGTCTGCGCTGCCTCTTTTGGCAGCAACAACCCCGAGCTGAGTCAAAGTGACTCAGGAAAAAAAAAAAAAAAAAAAAAAAAAAAAAAAAAAAAAAAGGAGTAAGAGGGAACGGGAATGCGACACAAGCGGATCGCTGCCAGCATTCAAATTCCTAAACAACCCTGGAAACCTAAGCCAGTAAAAGAAGGGAAAGAATGTAATTGGAAAACAAAACTACAATGGTTTTGTGAAGACAGCCGCGGAGCAAAGGTAGCGCAGAGGCCCCGCCTGGAAAACGTCGACCCGTTGGGCAATCCAGAGGACGTTGGATCCCACGCTTTAAAGATTAACTTCTAGTTATGAATTGCTCCGAGAGAAAATGGGCTAGTAATAAAAAAGATCCATAAATTGCTTCCATCACCATATTATTTTTAAACTCTGGTACAACTGGGAAGGTACCAAATTAAATGAGAAGACAAAAGCCAGGAAAGCTGCTGGCTCAGGTTGGCTGTGGACTGACTCAGGCCTTTCTGTACTCCCCACGCCGGCTTTTTGAGGAAATACTTACATAGCTTGCTTTAGTGGGGAGGGAAATTACTTGCAAAGCAGGGTGATAACATTCCTGCTTAAATACCACATAAATAGCAGTGTATTTTTTTTTTTTTTTCCACGTGAAGTTTCATTGTGCATGAGGGTGCCTCTTCCTCTGATAACGGCTACAGAAAACACAGACTAATAGCAGAGAAGGATTTTAGCTTCAGTGCAAAAAAGTTAGGTGCCAAGAGAAGAAAAACCCCGGAGCAGTAAGAAATCAAACAAAGGGGAAAGGCCTTTGGTGCTGCAGCCCCCCCCATTTAATCACTGCACACAACCTGCAGCCCGGTGCCATCGACAAGACTTGTAGAAAAGCAAAACCATTTCAAAGCAAGGAGGGAACCAGCCAGTTCAAAGCCTGATTCTATTTTCTCCTTGTGTTGGTGTTTATTTACTGGCTTAAATGCTGCGGTGGCTGTCCTAAGAAAACACAGATGGAAGGAGCCAGCAGCAGCAGGAATTCGGCAGCTCAAATAAAGGGGTTTCTTCGAGCCTCTCAACTGGGATATTTTCAGCAATCGCTCCAGCCACACTTCCCCTAACCTGACAGTTTTTTTTTTGCCTGATGTTTCCTGACACATTGAGTCCTGTCAGCGTTGCCCAAACAGTTTATGCTGCTAAAATGATGCAGGGACACCGAGCACAATAAGCAGCGGGGCCCTAACTCCTCTGAACTGAAGAAAACGAAACAAAGCGTTTCCCCCAGGCCGAGCCTGCGCTACGAGGGGCGGACGGAAAGTCATCGCAGCGGTTCCTTCACCAGACACAAAGCAGCCTAGTTCCAAAGATCCCTTCTTCAAATAAACGAGGGACTTTTTCATCTTCTGGAAAAGAAAGCCCCCGAATCACCGGGAACATCCAGGCAAAGAACCAAGGGAGAAAGATCAGGCACAGAAGACAAAGCGAGAACCAACCCAGACTCAATAGTTTAACAAACTAAAACTGTCAAGACAGAACATCTAATGGCAGGGCTAGGAAATAAAAAGAACAACAAAACACAATGAAAATGACCCTGAAAGACAGTGGTTCTGTAGCAAACTGGTGTAAGGAAAAAGTAACAAAGAGAAAAGCAGGGACTAGGCCAAGCAGTGTCAAGACTGCACCAGCTACCTCCAAACTAAAGGCCGTAAACAAGACTATCCAAGTGGTTTAATTCAGATAAAAATCAGGGAAGCCTAAAAGTTCTGGCATTTGAAATGTAGAACTCATCCCTTCACTCCTTGTCTGCCTAAATTCCCAGGAAAGCAGAACGACCCCAGAGCTGCCAAAGGCACTTCCCAGTCCCTGCAGCGAGGCTGCGACGGATTCCGCTGCAACACCTCGTTCTCTTCATCCACCCCTCCTCATCCTGCCAAATGGGACTGCAGATGACTTACTGGTTTTCAAAGGTTAAACATAATAGATGATTATTCAGAACAGTATTATTTTAACGTTGTATTTCCTATAAAAGTCAGTATTTTCTGGATTAAATCACCTCAGACACCTTCATTTGCAGCTCCTCTATATGGTTGTGCTAAACTGTGCTAGAATCGACCAATTCCGGGCTTTGAAAACACACCAAAATTGAAAAAACCCACAGGCAAAAGCCACATTCCAGCAGCACAAGTACCAAAGGGTGACGCTGCAGAGCTGCAGGAAAAGGAGGCAGAGCTGAAGCCCTGCAGAATTCACCACATTCCCACTTCAAGTTACAGTAAACCTGGTTTAACTTGATCCCTCAAATCTTTTATTTTTTTTTCCCCCGTTGTTTAAAGCCTTTGTGCTCTTTTAACTATTTTCTCCACGGGATAAAGGCATAAGCAAACTTCAGTGGCTGTTTAAGACTCTTTTCTCCTCCTTGATGAATAAAACTCCCCTCTTCCTACAAGAATTTTAAGCTATTCAGCTCCTGTTCTGCCAGATCACGTCGTATTTTCAAGACAGGGCCATATTAATACACTTTCTCACTACAGAGGTTTGCCACGTGAAACCACCATCAGATGAAAAACAGCGTCAATACTTATTTCCTGTAGCTTAACCCTTCTTGAAGACGGTGCAACACTGAAATAAAACCCTTCACCCTTCAAGCTCAATCTGTGACAAGCGACTGAAGCAGCAGCATCGTTGCTTATAAGCTAAGACTAAAAATCAAGCTGCCTGAAGGCAACTGAAACTACATATACAAGGATTTAAGAAGATAATTAAGTCTATTCTGTAATTCAGTGTGCCTAAAGAAAGGGTTAAATCAGGAGGCATGAGGACCCATGTCACAGGCAGGGGCTTGGTGCTCAGAATCGCTGTGGTTGGAACAGACCTTTAAGATCATCAAGTCCAACCACTGAGCCGCTGGAGCAGAAGGGACAGGAGGCTCTGCCCAGCTCAGCCACCGCACACACCGCTCCTACCAACCACCGCCGGCGTTTGGAAACCCAATTTCTTCTCAAACAGCAGAGGCATCCTTCCCAAGGGTGGAGACCTCAGGGGGTGGGAGCTACAGACCAACACCTCCACCAGCTGTAAGGCACCTGTGCAGAGAATCACAACTTCTCCCCTAATTCCATGGGGCTTTGTCCTCGGCCACCTCCAACAATTCACCTCCACGTCACAATTTGAGTTGCTTCCTCACCAAGGGGTGACTTTGGAAGCCTCTGAATGTTTCGGTACTAAGAGATTTTTTTTATCTTTTTTGTTTTTTGGTCCTCTTCTTGGCCAGAGTCATAAAGGTGTTATCACAACAAGCTAAAAATCTTGATTAAGCTTCTTCCTTCCTCCGAGTTACGGCTTTGCTGCGGTACCGTTTCCTGACACCGAGTAGTTCCAGCCTTTCACCGACTGTCAACAAAGTATTTAAAAATTATGTCATCAGACGACCTTCCGAGCACGTCTGACTGGCACTGGATGTGACCTACCCTGGGATTTACCAGATTGCTGATATTGTTGGAGCTAAAGCAGAGCTGGTAATCAAGGACTCTTTCTAATACGACAGCCGAGGTTGTGCCGCAACGTTACACCAAAAAAAACCAAAACCAACCTGTTTAATTTGCATCAATGCAAGTTTAGCGAAGGGCATGTAAACAAAGCACCAAAACAACAAGTAAATCTGATGCAGTTCTGAGAAGGCTCTCAAGAAGCTCCTCCTATATCCTCAAATATTTCAAGGGAAACTCCTGGTTGATCCTCCAGCAGCTGCGAGAAATTTCAAGGAACCCCCGTGACTCGCTTTTAATGATACCAATTTATCGACCAGTGAGGGGAGAAAAAGCCCTACCTATATACACTGGATTAAAAAAAGCTGCAAGAAGGAAGGGAAAGTCCTTTCTGACGAGTAGTAAAGCAGAGTGGAGCAGGGTATCTTTAGCACAGACACAAGGAAAAGCATTTTGAAAATGAAGAGCACCAGGAATTGAAGTTACCTCAGGATGAAACTACAATCAGACTCCAGGGATGCAGGGACACAGCTCAACCCAGGCTCTTTTAACCCTTACCTGGTGACTTTTTAAGCCATTGCACAGAATTCAGTTCCCTGAACTAGGAGAGTGATTTTTTTTTTTTTTTCTCCTGGTGGACAGGTATTTAAACAGCAAGGACAAAGAAATTTTTACAACTAGTTCCAACAAACTGACTCTACACCCACCCTTAGAGCTGCTTCTGCAGCCCTGGGTGTCTTTTAGGTGCAGCCAAAACTGTGACAAAATAAAAAGAAATGTTTAAAGCAATTTTTTTCTCTTTAACAGGCAGGTTTCTGCTTTGTTTTCAAACAAAACATGATGCTTTCCAAAAAAACCATTTCCAGTTAGATCGGATTTTCACTCTTTCATGTTTTGCAAATGTTTTTGTTTTTTTCCCCCCCCCTCTTGGATTAAAGCACTTGTGAAATCCCCTCTGAAAGATGCTTTTTGTCTACGAGTTACTATGTGCATGACAAAGGCTCTGCTCAGTCCGTGCCACCGCTCGCCGGGCAGCCATCCCCTCGGCGTTACCGTGGAATTCCAGAACCCGGGCCCCAGCGTTCCTGTCAGCAGCTGGATGGCTACTGTACAGAGCATAGACTCCGTCACATCGAATCTACGGGTGAGGGAAAGAAACATTTCAAAACGTTTTTCTGAGCACCTTCAGCGGAGCGGAGCCATTAGGAGCGGATCTTCAGCGTAAAGAACAAAATCCGGACAACTACCGCGCAGCGCTGCGGTAATTTCAAGGGGAGGTCAGAGGAAGGGGATTAACAACCACAAAAAAAAAAAAGGAGTATTAATGAATTAACAAAAAACGTTGTCACCCCCATAGTATTTGGCACATTTACAACTCCCAATTTACTGTTTGACAGCCTCAGTCACTGGTCCGCGCGCGAGGAAACAAAACGAAATCCCTTGCTCTGAGTCGCGGCCAATAAAACTCATCATCAAACACCAGCCAGGACCTCTTGCCTCCCTACCCCAGGCTCCTGTCTCCAAACAACACCGACCACAAACCCCTTCTCTGAAGATTTTGCCGAGAGGCACAGAGCATATCTTCAGTTTGCCACCTCTGAGGGAAAGGAAAGAAGTTACAGCTCCCTGCTCGCCCCACTCCTCGGCTTCTTGGCACCTTATGCTAAAAGAAGTCAAGTGGGCTCTGGACCCCTACTCAATGGTAACCAAAGTCCCCTCTGTACACATTTATTTTTCACTCAAGAGAAAGGGATGGAAACATCCGCTGCAACCAAGAAGGCCACAGCTACCACGTATACTCCTTATGGTAAAATGCAGATTTATAGCATCTTACAACTAAAGTATTTTCAAGGGTGATCCAACTAAAATTAAAAAATAAATAATTTCAGCAAAACCAGCTCCAGCCATAAGAGAGACCCTTATCAAAGGTGGCAGAGCAGCACACAGCCTGCCATCCGGTAATCAAGCCAACTGATTAAAAGGGGACAGCGGGGAAACAAAAGTTCAGCGGGATCACACGGACAGAGCTTGAGGAGGGCAGTTGAGGCTGTGCCATCCCACGCCTGACGCCTTTCTGTCCAGTAAGCATGTCCAGTTTATTTATCACAGCACGTAATATAGATTAAAAAGGGGTAACATTTGGTATTTTAGAGAGTACAGGAGGAGAAAATCCCAAATAGAAACACTGTTGATAACTTTTGGACAGCTGCACTTAAAAAAAAGTTGGGTTTGATTTTTTCCCTTTGTTTCCCTAAGTGATATTGATAATTCAGACACGGATTCATTTTTTTAAAACATTATCTGGGAAAGCTTAAAAGGGGGCCACCGACCTCGGCATGTGCTTAACTCGACTAAGGTGTTGGCAGCGACGAGTCTATTTTGTAGGCTGCCCGCTCCGCTGGGTTCCCTCGTCATCTGCTGAGAGTCCGGAGCCAATTAACACACAATTGATCAGTCATGCGTCCAGAAGATACTCTTGTCAGTGCTAATTTATGGAGCATATTCCAGGAGCAATTCTTTAAAAGGTCCTATTTGATTAAACAAGCCACCACTGAACCACGGTTCAGAGACGGCCTCGGCCAGAATCGTGAGCCGAAAGGATCTGACGGAAAGTTGGGAGATTTCCTGAGAAAGCGAACCAAAAGCAACAGGAAACACTGACACTGGAGATCGCTCTGAAATGGAGACAACCAAGCACCAATACAGCTGAGCTAATACAGCCAGGTCTTTCCAGAAGAAAGTTCTACACAACGAGAACAATTAAACACTGGAATAGTCTCCCAAGGGAAGCGGTGGACTCCCCTACACCGGGCAGTTTTAAGACTCAACTTGACAGGGTGCTGGGCCAGCTCATTTAAGCTTTTCACTGAAAAGGTTGGACCAGATGATCCTTGAGGTCCCTTCCAAGCTGGCATTCTGTGATTCTATGAATAAGGTGTGGTTAGGGACCATCCTCCTCCTCCTCCTCTCCAACACACAGAATTCCCTGCACAGTCTCGTGTAGCAAAACAAGAAAAAGACTCTTGCCTCATCAGAAACCAGAAATTACGAGGCTGGGAAAGTCAAGGGGCTGTGTCTACTGTTTAATTCTCTGCCTAGCAGCTCTCTGGGTTGAGTAACGATGGTTCTTCCATCTGCCTTCTCCGTATCCACGGAGCGTGCAAGTGGGATTATCCAGGCTGGGCAGTGACCTACGAATCTGAGCAGGAGACAAAAGAGTTGTTTTCTTAAGGGAACCAGTGCAGCAGAAAAAAAAGAATGTTCATCATCACCACATGGGAGAAAAAAAAAATAAAATTTCAAAATCACATGCTAGAATTCCAAATGTTTACTTTTAAAGGCTATTGCAGAGTTTAATCCTAACTCGTTCCAATCCAGCATTTGCACTTGGATGGCATGAAATACAAACAGCACAAATAAAGCAAATGCTACAGAAGCAAGAAATGAGGACATGGATTAAAATGATTTCCAGCTCCAGGAAGCTGATCTGGAGGTAAAAATAATATTAAAAACAAGCCATAAGCTTTTTTCCTTTCATCGTTGTGACATACTTAGGATGATATGTAATTTTTTTTCCCCTCTTGCCGCTCCCTAAAGTACACGAGAAGTTGTACAGGATCATAGAGTGCCAGGTTGGAAGGGACCTCAAGGATCATTTGGTCCAACCTTTTGAGAAAAAAAAAATAAAATAAAAATTAAGTTTAAGTGAGATGGCCAGCACTATAGAGATGCTGGCTGCTGCCAACGAGGACTGAAGGAGGCAGAAGGTCCCCTCTGACATCAAGAGAGGCTCTACTGAGCTTCCAACTTTCCTCTGCAAATAACCAAGGTGTTAAAAGTCATCAAGAAGTGTTGGAAAAAATCCTAAGAAGGAGAGTTTTAAACCCTATAATCACGGAGATTATGGCCTTACCTCCTACCGTAATCCTGAGATCCTGAAGCTGCTCCCAAGAGGAAGACCTCAACGTGCTAAACTTGGGCTCGGAAGGTTTCCAGCCCTGTATTTTGCTATTTGGTGCGAATTGTCTATCCAAGACACCACACTAACTCCTCTTCTGCTGACTGCTAAAGAGGGAGGCTTCGTTTTAGCTGCCTGCTGAAATACAGGCTCATTGCTGATCTCTCCTTTACACCTCAGCAAGAGGGTGAACCAAATTACCCTCCTTCCCTTCCTAAACCAGTTAGCCACTGGGCTCTTGCCGATGTGCAACTGCTACAGTGTCACTGGACAAGAATGTTCCCCCAAAATCCTCCAACATGCCTCAGTAACTGACTGAATTCTTCCCCTTCCTCCAGGGACTATCGTTCCAACAGTGAAGCAACATCTTTAACTCTTCAGTTCTATGAAAGCTGGTAAGAACTGATCCTTCCTCTCAGTGTTTATTGATGCTCCTTTAGGCAGCACCCTTAGAAACTAATTTGCATCTCATTGTGTGTGTATATGCGTAAACATAGACCTGAGAGTTTCTAACTTTCCCTGTTTCAACGAAGAAAGGTTGGGAGAAACCAGACAGCTCATTAACTTGTAGGAGAAAGGCCGGAGACCGTGGTTGCAGCAACACCCTCGTGTCACTGGGGTTTTAAAACAGGATTTAGCACCTCCCCCAGTCCAGCACGGCCAGAGGTAGAAGGTCTGTCCCTGTGCACTGTTGTGCCTCTGGTTTAAACACAACACTCCAGGTCTGCTCCTCTGAGACACCAACAGCTCCAGTTTCACTTCCACCTACCCTGGATTTGCGACGGCTGCTGCAGCCAGCCCGGCTGTGCCCTGCCCTTGGGAGGAGGATTCAGCCCTCAACCTGCACAGACAGACAGCTCCTAATACGCTTCTTGGAGCTAGAACCACGAGCAAGTGCAGCTCTGAATCCGAGGGGAACAACTTTGGATCTGGAAGCACCAAAGCCAGGAATCACAACTGGGCTCCAGCTAATGCAGTCCAATTCCCCTCGGGATTTGTGCCCCATATTCCCTACGGCTTCTGGTTTCTGCAGCACGTTCCTAAATGACCAGATCTGGCTCCAAAAGGGTGTGTGGAACTCCACTGGCACTTGCCAGTTTGATTTTTGCGATATACAGAAGANTTTGGTGTGGGAAACTTGAAGTATAAAAAAAAAAAAAAAAGGCACTTTTTCCAAAGCAGAGATGCCCCAGTTAGGGCAGAGCTGCACCCAGAGAAGGTTAAGCCTGAAACAAAGCTCATCCTGCGCTGCAGCTCAGCGAGTCCACAATCCAGAGAAACCAGAGGCTGTGCTGGAACACAGGCCGGGAGAACAAAGCATCTGGCCTATCAAATCTTTTCCTGCAATTCAGAATCACCTTTTCGTGTCTTCAAACACGTGTTATATTCCTGCTCTTTCACAGGCTGGTTCCCAGGTGGGGTGTTTTGGTTTTACACAAAACTCCTGCCCATCCCATTCCCTGCTGCCTTCACAACGTCCAGGTTCCTCCAGTGACTTTACTGCCCAACTTGCTTTGAGATGCTTCCTGCTCCCTCCATGAGGAATTCTGAAGCAATACTGACCTCTAGCTAATTTTTTCAGCCATTTAACCAACTCAGCTTGCTTTTTGAAAAGGCTGCCTCGGTTGCCAAGACCTAATAAAATGATATAATCATTTAAAGATGGCAGACAGGTCACAGGACCTTATGGTTTCCATTGATTTTCACCAATCCTGGAGCCACAGAGGGCAGCTCCCTGCAGTTGTGAGCGGGAAGAAAAAGAACCAGCTGATGGATTCAGTAATTGGACACAAACTAATAGTTTTCCTCTTCCACTCACCACGCTCCAAGGGAATTTAGAAGTGATCCCATCTCCTCCTCCCTCAGGGTGTGGAGAGAGCCTGATCCAAGCGCTTGCTGCGGGGCCTCAGTGACTCGTCAAAGCCGGTTCAGCGACAGCGCATCCGAATCCGACGTCCTGTTCCGCCAGCAGACCCTTTATTTGACACACTA
>VWZK01000736.1:89891-100326 GCA_013396935.1 Baryphthengus martii | reverse complement strand
TTTTTTTTTTTTTTTTTTTCCTTTTTTTAGAAGACAATGGCCCTTTTCAGCAAGCCAAGTCGATTAGACACAGAACAGCTCAGATTTGAGCCGTGTGTAAGGAGCAAGACATTCATCTCTCCCCTGAGCGGTCGGCTGCTCTTCCCTGAGTCACTTCCAATTTGCTTATTGAGTTGATCTCTAATGAAACACAATTTCTTGGGCATAATCTCATCACGGAAATACAAGAAGCAATAACCAACTGCGAGCTCCTTCCTGCTTCGTTGGCATGGAAGGCAGGTTAGAAACGCTGGCGCGTTTCCCGAACCACCGCTACCGTTCACAGCCCCCTCGGTGTATTTTTGACAGCGTTACTACCGAGGATACACAGGCAGGAAAAAGCTCCTGTGCACTGAGACCTGTTTGGCTCCTTTCAACGGCTGTCTCCGATTCCACTTATTCAGCAGTAAGAAAACCTAGAGCCTGTGCACTCCGCTGACTCTGAAAGGACNTTCCAGGTGTGGTCTCCCCAGGGCAGAGTAGAGGGGGAGGAGAACCTCCCTTGACCTGCTGGACACAGTTTTCTTAATTCAATTTTACGACCGGTGAAACTAAAGCTTCAGAAAAAAAAAATAGTATCAAAGAGTGCGAATCAGTTAACTGGATAAATAATCTCTGAGGTTTTGCTGTAGAAGAGCACATCAGCTTCTGGCAGTCTATTAACCTTCTGACACGGGGCGAACGAAAAAATAAATGTGTTTACTGCACAGTGCTGTCAGTTCGCTAAAATAACGACAGGCGCCCGCTCGTGCGCTCGCTGCCTTCTCTAAATCAGCTCCGTATTGAGGGATCATCAAATTCTCCCAAGATAAGGTCACGCAGAACAAGAACATCTGCTGTAAAATGCTTGTCTCCAAACCAGAAAGACTCCTCACGAAAGCAAAAAGCCAAAGTACCAGCGAATTCCAGGAGTTACCAACACATTTGTCTGGAGCACAAAGGCAAACCGGGCGCGTTTGATACTTGGAGCTACAAAGTCAAGCACATGCCAAGGTCGGGGGTTGTATTTTTAATTTTTTTTTGGTTCATTAATCAATAACAGGAAAATGTAATTATCAGGGCCCCATAACGCTCAAGAGGAGCCAAACGCATTCCGTACGGAGACGTTCCGTACAGCACAGAAGTGAGCGGCCTAAACCAGCACAAGGCTGGAGCCAGATGCCTTCATCTGAAATAATCTTTCAGATGAAGTATTAGAGTATCAGAGTATTAGAGAATTGACTGAAACTGTTCTGCTTGCTTTGGTGTAGTCAGGATTAGGAGTCTCGATTTTTTCCTTCCTCCAATAGGCATTGGAAACTGCTCTGTCATCTCACATTTTTTGAGTAGAAACAGCAAATTTTCCTCAAGAGAATCTGCACTAGTGTTCTGCCCATGGGAGCTGTTACAGACAAGAGGTCAGTATCTGTGCTGCTTTAGCAGTATCTTGGTACCTACAGACCAAAAACTATAAATAAACGGTGCAAATCGAAGCACTGATGCCAAAATCACACAAACTAAGGGCAAACTTCAGAGGTTTCCAGGTGGAAAAAACCCCATTCCGCAGTGTATTTACTTGAAATCCATTGGTTAGATGGAACAGTCTATGAATGGAAAGCCAACAAACACATTTCCACGCTAAGGCTGGTGAATCCCACAGCCCACTGAGTCCTGTTCCATTTCTTCCCTTGCCCTCACCCAGCGGTAACTGGGGTTTCAGCTGTTCATAGAATCCTAGAATGGCTGCAGTTGGAAGGGACCTTCAAGATCACCCAGTTCCAACCCCCTGTCATGGGCAGGGACACCTCCCACCAGAGCAGGTTGCTCAAAGCCTCATCCAGCCTGGCCTTCAACACTTCCAGGGAGGAGGCTCCACAGCTTCTTTGGGCAGCCCTTTCCAGGGTCTCCCCACCCTCAGAGGAAAAAACTTCTCCCTGATGTCCAAGCTAAATCTCCCCTGTTCTAGTTTCAAGCCATTGCCCCTTGTCCTATCCCCACAGGCCTTACAAAAATGGGGTGTTGACTGACTTGCTATTGCAGTTTTGGTCCCATTATCCACGGATAACACTAATCGAAAGAGATTCAGAGCTTTAACTCTGGGGCACAACATCAATTAATACACTAAAAGTTGTGGTTAACAGTAAAGATGACCCGTCCACCATCACAAGCCCAGCAAGACAAGGGGCAGGCAGTTCAGTGAATACTGAAGCCAGGCTGCCACCCTCTGACAGCACCATTCATAGGTTCGTACAGAGGTTAAGGTCAGAAAGGACCTTCAAGATCCACTGCCCACAAGAGCAGGTTGCTCAAGGCCTCATCCAACCTGGCTTTGAACACTTCCAGGGAAGGGGCATCCACAACCTCTCTGGGCAAACTGTTCCAGGGTCTCACCACTCTTACTGGGAAGAATTTCTTCCCGACATCCAGTCTAAACCTCCCCTCTTCCAGCTTGAAACCATCCCCCTTTGTCCTACCACCACAAGCCCTTGCAAACAGCCCCTCCCCAGCTTTCTCGCTGGCCTCTTTCAGATTCCATTCCTGGGGATGAAACCCCAGCTACTTTCCCATATTTATTTAGGTTTCAATCGCATCAGAAGCTTCTAATTCACGAAAACAACAGGATATTCCACCGCTCCTAAAACAAGCGAAGCACCGCTCGGCATTAAACTGCGGATTCAACAGGTAACAGTCACCACAAGCTCTAAGGGTGTATCTATGAACATAAACAATATACTACCCCCTCTAAGGAGCTGAGCTACAACCACATAAAGCACAACTGGACAGGAAAGCAGGATAACTTCCAGGTTTATTTTCAGCCCAGGTACTTACATGCCAAAGCGCAACGTCCCGGAGACGTACGTCTGCCAGTGCGCGCAGTAAAACATGAACGTTCCAGCAAAACAACAAAAGAACATCCAGTCAGGGTTGGTTCCCAGCTGCACAGCAACACAAGTTCCCAAAACCACAAAGACTGCAGGAGAAAATCAGTCACATAGTAAAAAGATCAAGTGGGGAGGGGTGTGTGTAAAGATCCTCACCAGAAACTCATCTAACAAAAGGGCCCAGAGAAGGAGAGGGGCGCGAAGGTGTCGCGATGTGGTTTAATTTACAGGTGTTAAGAGATGAACAGTTCCAGTTAAAAACCAGTATAGACTGTAAAATATATATTTAAATTCGTATCAGTTTTCAGGATCCTTCACTACTGAGGCTTTTTTAGTCTCCTACATTTTTATTGAACTCGAGCCATCAAGGGACCCGAGTGATTTGTGCAACTGCAGCCCGTGGCCAGGCTTTTCGAGGTTTCTCATGTATCCAAAACTTGCTGGACATATTTTCCCTTCATTTTCTGCATTTTTATTATGCCATTAAGAAAATGCAAGGCCTCTCCTTCGAGATTCATGAAGTATCTACGCTTTCCCTTCCACCCTTTAAACACACTGAGAAAGCATTCATAAAACAGCCATAAAAATTTAAAGCATAAGAGCTTTAGAATTTAAGTGCTCAAAAGCATCTGAACATTCTTTTGCATTAAACTGCAGGTTGGGGTTAAACTTCTTCCTCCCTCCAGGGGGGTTAAACTCCCTCCAGGGGGGTTAAACTCCCTCCAGGGGGGTTAAACTCCAGGCTGGCTCAATGAACTCTACCTTCCCAGGAACAGATCCTGCTGCTTCTAATCTTAAATTTGGACTCCTACTGTCCCGTTGTTTCGGCTTCATACCCGTCTTGCAATCCCTCTGTTGAGATTCAATCGAAAATAATCCAGAAGAGCATTTTGACAGCTCCTTCCAGAGTATTTTTAGAGCCGTGACTCTTGATAGAGCGCACACAGAAAACTGCTGGCTCAGACCCAATTAGTCACGCGCTTAATTGTTTTCTCAGTGTAACACAAGAGAAGCCATTCAGTTGCCCAAGAGCACTGTCTCTGGCAAGAAGGTTGCCTGACAAGCTAGCCATTCAACACCGGCAGTTGTCCTCTTCTTCAGGGAAGAAGCATTTTGTTGTAGTCCAGATTTGATCTCAGAAAGAGAGTCATTTAATCCTCATATTTCAATTAAAAAAAATGACAATACCTGTGGAAAGGGAATCACAGCCATGATCAAAAAGTTCTCCTAACGGAGTACTGCTATTTGTCCTTCTTGCTTGTTTTCCATCTATAGCATCCAGGGACTGGTAGATGAAAAGGCCACATGCACAAGCAATGTATGCCCAGGGAGGTGCCTAAGAAAGAAAGCCAGTGAGTAAAAGAGCTTTATAAATCTTAGAAAACAAATAAAAATAAAAATCCCCAAAAGCTTGAGGCTGACCCGCCTCCCACTCTCCCGCAGTAGTTAGCCACGTGCAGACGCTTCCTCATCACGTGCCTGGACCTTTCAGGAGCTGGTCCTTGTAAGGACAGGCAGAGAGAGGGGCGATGACGTGGAGAAGGTGATTAAACCAGCGACTGGAACCACCAGTTTCCATTGCTGGGAGCAGCACATGGGCTGGAGCAGGAAGCTGCACGGCACAGCTTTAAAAAAAAAAAAAATGACCATTAATATCTCTTCCCAGCAGGGCTGTGTGAGTTGCCCCGGTGATGTAGAAAATCAAAAATCTTCTTAGCCCCCAAAACGTGCAACTGTCTCACAAACACCAAGTTCGTCTTCCCCAGACCTCGGGGAGGCGTCACCCACCGGGCCGCTCACAGCCCGCGGTGGCACCTGGGAACTGCGTCACCGCAAAGCGCTCAGACTTCTGCGGTTCCAAGTCCAGCTGTTCCGAGTCCAGCTGTTCCATCCCCTGAGCCCTGGAACAGAGCCTCGCTGCTCAGCACTTAGAGCACCGCCACCGCCTGGTTCTTCTGTCACCAGGTCACAGCAGCTTTGCCAAATCTCCGTTGATAACCCCGAACCTCCTGCGCAGCAACTGCCACTTCTCCAGAAACACCCACGCCACCAAATCCCCGCTCGACCAAAGGCAACAGCTCAAGCTTTTTTTTTTTTTTCAGTATCTGAAGCACAAACCACCACGACCACAAAAGCCAGAGCGCTGCTGTGACTCGGGCTCAGTTTACACACCCGTAACACGGACATTAGCGGGTATTTTGCCATCTTCTCACTCGACACGCTCTATCAGCTGAGCGTTTACGGGCAGCTCTGGTTTACAGACCACGTCAGTAAAGCCCAAACTCACCTAAGCAGCTCGAACGAGCTGCCTCGCTTCTCGTAAACGCTCTGGGAGTCCCAACTTTTGCTGCTCTGCACAACCACGACTCATTTGTAGCCTATCAACTTCAATCTCTTTCCTTCTCGAGCCCGAGTTGCTCCTGCCGCTGCATTTTACCCAACCAGCTCAGTCTGTCTCAAAAGCTGGCGCCCTGCTCTGCTTTTAGCAGGGCACCCATCCAAAGCAAAATGCCAGGAGAGGTAAAGGGGGAAAACGTGGCACCCAAAAAGCAAAGGAGCACGTTTAGACCCGGCTGCGAGGGCACAGGATCCCACCTGACGGCGCCGTTTCTCTTTCTGCCGTCGAGGTTTGATAATTTGAGGCGCAATGTTTGAGTTCGCTTCGGGGTCGTGCAAGTTTTCCGTAGAAACTTGAAAAAACAAATACCGAGATGAACCAGACTCTGCTGGCTCTGCTTCCTTAAACACTATTGTCATTACCAGTGTGGGTGTTCCTACCTAGCTGTTATTTATCAGCAGATTTCACAGCTCCCTCTCTTACCCAAATCTTTTTTTTTTTTTCCCTTTTTCTTAAAAAAAAATAAAATAAAATTCAGGTACTCTTCCACTGCTCAGCACTTCGTTAGCTGGGCCCTCCCCTCCGCTCTCTCAGCAAGCAGTACAATTATTTCTACCTCCTCTTTGGCTGTTTTGAAGCTGTAAGCAGCAGCCACATCCCCTTGGCTACACCTTCTACCAACAGGAAGAGACAAGACGCTTTTGAAAAAGCGGAACCAAGCCCGAGCTACGGGGAAGAGCTGATTTACATCCGAAAGCGAAAGTGCTTTCAGAGAAAAAAATTATATAATAATAAAAAATTCTGTTTCTGGAATTTCAAAGCCCCGTTTTCTTCCACAAACAGCCATGTGACACTGCAAAAAGAGAAGCTTGAAGCTCGGCGGGGCCGAGCTGGCACCTCTCTGGCACCTGCGGGCGGTGCCAGCGCACGGGGCTGCGGTGCCATCTGGCACAAGCAGAGCGGGCCGAAAGCCACCTCAGCAGAAAGTTATTTTTCGGCTGAAGTGAGAAGACCGATCTCATTCTCTTCACACAAAGCGGCTCCTGAACTGTGAAACCTCAAGAGAGCCGACGGCGGCCGACGCCCCGACGCTCCGCGCGCCGCTCAGCCCCTACTCCTGAAGTCGAATCGCCAACTAAAAATATGATGGTGCTCTAAATTTTAAGTTCTGTGCTGGGTCGGTGGCCTGTGCTGGCTGCTGAGACAGAGACAGGCTCAAGTCTCTCTGTCAAGCTGGATTTCAGAGCCTCAGTCCCCACGTACCGGGAGCGAGCGGCGAGTTAAACCCAAGCCCCACAGCAACGCCCTCGTCTCAAAAAGGAGCTGCTCCAAATAATTCGCCGCTCGACCTTAATCTTCCCTTTTTAGCTTCCACCTGCCCAGTTCCACCAGGTACTGTGAAATGATCTCTTTCAACAGCTTCCTAGAAGAGGTAAACATCCCTTTGCTACGTCAAACGGGGAGCGGGGATTGCAGAGCCAGACTCCGTGGGGCTCACAGAGTCTGGCTGGAGCAGGGAGCATTTTCCCAGCCTCAGCTAGAGACGTGGTTATGAAGAAGGTCAGGTATTTTAAAAGCTAGAACTCCAGCTATTCTGCAGCCCTTGGATATGTAAAACCATCTCTGCACCAAGTAATTCCCTTTTTCGGCGCCTACCAATAAGGAGCAGCTTTGCAGATCCAACATTCAAGTGACAAAACTTTTCCAGGGCACAGAACTGAAAGTCTCCAAACGCCTTCCGAGGCAACTCCAGCGAGAGAAAAGCCTTTGAAAGCGGCAGCTTGAAATGCCCTGTAAAGCCTTTTGTACCCAGGAACTATGGGAAGCTGACAGCTCTGCCCAGGACAGGTCAATGCACTCCGAACAAAGACTAAATTCCTGACTTATACTGCAGCCACAACTTGGTGCTCCCGCAGCTCACCCGGCGCTGTGCCCGAAGGACTGCTCGGAGCTGCCAGGGCCCGCTCGGGAGGGGGGAAAGGTGCTCCTTTGTTTTCCTAAGCTGAGTTTCCTCACACCAGCCACCAACAAAGCCCTGATCTCTCTCCCAGGCTGCACCACTTCGGGGCTCAGCCCCTTGCCTAAGCTCCAGCTCCTGGCTGTGTCGCAACCCCGGCCGGGCTCAGGCAGCCTCGGCTGCCGCCGGTTCAGTCACCTCGCTCCTCTCCTCCTGGGGTAACTCCAGACCAGAAAGCTGGAGGTGACTAAGCCAGAGAGGAGAAAGTAAACAGGCAAAAACTCCGGAGCCGGCTGCAAGTCCATTTCCTAACTCCCTGCGCTCGAGCCCTGTGGGGCCACAGCTCTCGGTGCGGCGGCTCCTCCACAGCCACGGCCAAAGCTGGTTTTTCGGCACCGGGCACCGTGTCGTGCGGTGCACTAACCCTAGAACCTGCACACAGGCACTGCCAGCCCGGCACATCACAGATATCCAGAGAGAACAGCTTAAATGTGAGAGAGCTGTGAGCTGGTCACCGAGAAACCGTTCTCCACAAGCACCAAGAACCAGCAGAGAACGGCACCAGCTGCTCTCAGGTGCCAGGAATCAGAGAATTGTCAGGGTTGGAAGGGACCCAAGATCATCCAGTTCCAACTCCCTGACATGGGCAGGGACACCTCCCACTGGATCAGGTTGCCCAGAGCTCCATCCAACCTGGCCTTAAAAACTTCCAGGGATGGGGCTTCCACCACCTCTCTGGGCAACCTGTGCCAGGGTCTCACCACCCTCATGGGGAAGAACTTCTTCCAAACATCCAGTCTAAGTCTCCCCTCCTCTAGTTTGGATCCATTCCCTCTTGTCCTATCCCTACCCAACATCCTAAAAAGTCCCTCCCCAGCTTTCTTGTAGCCCCCTTCAGATCCTGAAAGGCCACAAGAAGGTCTCCTCAGAGCCTTCTCTTCTCCAGACCTAAATAACCACAAAGACGGGTTGTCAGAGACCCCCAACTTACCTGTTCTGTAGCTGTTGGGCAGTAATATACTAATAGCAGAGTGGTGAATATATTTATTAACAGTCCAATGATGGTGATCAGATTGGGGGCAATCCAGGCTGGAACTCTTCCAACTAACCATTCCCAGTAACCTTGCATGAGGGGTTCAAGCAGGGAGCGTCCGGCACTCTGGTATTTGTGTTCCTCTAACCGTTTCAGCTGGTGCTTCGACAAGGGAGGCGTAGGCAACTGAACCAGTTTGCTCAACACGCAGCCGGCGGCGGGACCGTGGCCGCAGCTGGCGGGGGACTCCAGGTGGGACTCCCCGCATCGCCTCCTCACGTTCCGATGCCCACTCATGGATCGGGCGGCCTGGGGATTCTTGTTTGGCAGGTAGCAGCTGTTACGGAGAATCATAAGATCCTGCAAGACAAAGGATTGAGACATCCTGAAGGTGAAGAGCACAGAGGAAGTGTTAAGACACCAGCACTTTCTAGGAGCTGCTCTAAGGACAGTTCCAGTGGCCAGCAGCAAACCCACAAGATTTTACGAGAGTTCTCCTCCAGAAAAGAAGAGAAACCTCCAGAGAATTGCTGAGGGAAAGGCAGGTAACAAACATGCTTAGTGCAGTTATAAAACAGTCGGTTGCACTTCTCCTAGTGGAGGGTCAGAAATCTCTGAGGGGTGAGGGGCAAGTGGAAGGGGCCAGGCTCTTGTCTGGGGTGCCCTGGGATAGGACAAGGAATAACGGGGACAAGCTGGAACCCAGGAGGTTCCACTTCAACAGGAGGAGAAACTTCTTTGGTGGGAGGGTGACGGAACCTGGCCCAGGCTGCCCAGAGAGGCTGTGGAGTCTCCTTCTCTGGAGACTTTCCAGCCCCCCCTGGATCTGTTCCTGTGTGGCCTGCCCTGGGGGATCCTGCTCTGGCATGGGGGTTGGACTTGAAGATCTCCAGAGGTCCCTTCCAACCCCTACCATTCCAGGATTCTCTGACTTTCTCTGCTGAAGCAAATATGGTGCAGCCAGCAGCAGCTTACCCCCCAGCACTGCCTCACACCGGGGCACAGCCAGGCCCTGCAGCATTCACAGCAGAGCTGGGGAGGCAACAGACCTGCCCCGCCTCAGCTTATCAAGTGATGGCACTAAAGGTTCCTCTGCATTAGCAGTGAGTTTGGTTTAACTGGTTTGAATCAGCTTTGCCTCTCTGCTGAAGCTGAACGAGCACCTAAAGACTTCAGCTTTTTAATTTTATTCTTTTCAGGCGGCTGCTCCTTATTTCAGTTTTGCTGGGCCTTTTTTCTTCTGCAAATTTAACCCAGTTGGGGTGAAAGCTCACCGGTTATTCAACTTAAGATGCACAAGAAAGATGAAGCTTCAGCTGGTCAAAAAGCCTAAAGCCACCAGCATGAGGCAGCAGTGAAAAGACGACACAGGGTGAGGAACAGCATTTCCAGGGCAAATAAGGCCCCTCACCACCTTCCTTCTCCCCTGGAGGCAGGTGAGCCTTCACTTCACTGCCCACACAAGCAAGAGGAGAAGCAGGAGAAAAAGGAGACTCGCAAGAAAAGTTTGCTCTTTATCTACAAGAGCAGAGCAGAAAATAAAAATAACCCCCCTCAACTGTGAAGTCGAGCAGAATGAAGCCAGGGAGGGGAAGCCACCAGTGATCTCTAAAAGCCGCCAGCGACGCACACGCTGCTCAGGGAGAGTAAACTGCAAATCAAAGGTCAAGACTGGCATGAGAACAAGTGCTCTCATTTTCACTCTCCACAGCTTAATGATGGCAATTTCCAACAGGGAAAGGCCAGCCTCAGAACGCCCTGTCAACAGGAGAAGACAAAGCAAACAGGACCTCGCTGAGGCAGGAACCAGAGAAGTTTGGGAGCAGGCGGATCCGCGCCCGTTCGTTTCGCAGGAAATCAGACTTAGTCACCTAGGAGGTCCTTGTGGGTGTTGCCCTGACGACCACGAAAATTAGTTCCACTGCAGAAAACTATTCGGTTTCCCCCTCTTCCTGAAAAGCTGCTCCCCCAGAGGAGAGAAAACAACCCAGGACCGCCTCCTCCTCTAAAACACACAGCCCCCCCCTCGCCCCGCCCGGCTTCCGCAGGACTTTCACCCGGGCCTGGCTGCTCGCCGGCAAACACCCAGCGAGGAGAGGAAGGGGGAGGACAAGGGCACTTCTCGGCCCAGCCAACCGCATCGCCCCCGACCCGAGGGAGGCAGCTCCCGGGGAGGGCCGGGACCCACCCGCGGCCAGGCCGGGCGG